>JAVKPL010015927.1:0-134520 GCA_032173675.1 Gastrolobium villosum
ACACAGGCTAGTTATGATTCTATTTGGGTAATTGTGGATAGATTGACAAAATCCGCACACTTTTACCAGTTCGGGTAGATTTCTCTGCTGAGAAATTGGCCAGGCTCTATGTGAAGGAGATTGTGAGGCTTCATGGGGTGCCTGAGAATATTGTTAGTGATCGGGACCCGAAGTTCACTTCTCGCTTCTGGGGAGCATTGCAGGAGGCTCTTGGCACTCGGTTGAGACTGAGTACTACCTATCATCCACAGACGGATGGTCAGACTGAGAGGACCATTCAGACGTTGGAAAATATGTTGAGGGCTTGCACTCTGGAGCAGGGTACGGCATGGGAACGATACCTTCCACTAGTTGAGTTTTCATATAATAATAGTTTTCATGCTAGTCTGGGTATGGCTCCCTACGACGCCTTGTATGGTCGCAGGTGTAGGACACCTACTTGCTGGGCAGAGGTTGGAGACTCAGAGCGATTTGGATTGGATTTTGTTCAGGAGACCACTGAACAGATCAAAATGATTAGGGATCGTCTGAAAAAGGCCCAAGATCGCCAGAAGAGTTATTATGATCTCAAGCATCGGCCTCTAGAGTTTGAGGAGGGAGATCATGTGTTTCTAAAGTTATCACCAGTTACGGGTGTGGGACGAGCCCTGGGAGTGAGGAAGCTGAGTCCTAGATTTATTGGACCCTATCAGATTCTACGTTGGGTAGGACCGGTTGCCTACCAGCTTGCCTTACCTCCTCAATTATCCAATATACATGATGTGTTCCATGTTTCTCAGCTAAGAAAGTATGTAGTTGATCCTTCTCATGTGGTTCAACCTGATGATGTTGAGATTCGGGAAAATTTAAAAACTCCAATTGGACCACAGAAAGTACTCGAGCGAGATGAGAAGAGGCTGAGGAACAAATCTATTCCTATGGTGAAAGTCCAATGGGAAGGAAGGACGCCTGAAGAGTCCACTTGGGAGCAGGAAGATGAGCTTCTCCGTCAGTATCCTGAGTTTAAGGACAGGTATGTTCTTGATTTTGCGGACAAAATCACTAAAAGGTGGGGTGACTATAATAGCCCAAAATAATTAATTAGCAAAATACATGTGATTAGATAATTAAGCATGTATTAGGGAGTAAAAATAAGTAAATTCCCTTATAAAATTAATTGGGGTCACTTTTGAGGTAAAAAGTGTACTTAGTGAAAATTAAGGGGTATAAATGGGTGTAGACAAAAGTGCCCGAAATATAAAAATGGAAGTAGACATATTCCTAGAAAAATATTCCAGAATGTTGGGTAGAGTCTGGTAATTAATGGAATAGAGTAGATAGAAGAACCGATACCCACTTAACCTGTGTTAAGTGGCAAGCCACTTGGAACCCTTATTTCCCACCCAACCCGTCGCGCAAGGCAGAAGTAAGAAAAGAAGGGAAAAGAAGAAAGGAAAAAGAAGAGAAAAAAAAGAGAGGAAGGAGAAGAGAAAACCCTCGGGGGATCAAACCTTGATGGTTTTGTGTTATTCCAAAGCCTAAACCACTCCAAATCTTCACCTCTTTCACAATCCTAGCTTGGGTCTTAGTGGGGAGTGTTGTGTTGTGAGATTTTTCCTCTCAAAGTTGTGACCCATGTGGAGAAATTGAGAGATTTGAGAGTTCCTACTTCCATGGAAGCTTGAGGAGTAACCAATCCTTGGTTGTGCAACCATTGGTGGTAAGATTCTACTCCTTGAACTCTACTTTCATGAGAAATGCATGATTGAGGAAGATGATGAATAGTGTTTAGGGTTTATGAAAAGTTGAGTAAATGGGCTATGTTTAAGGAAGATTGAGGCATAGAGTATGTTGAGAAAAATGTTAGGAATGACATTTAATCGGTGAAAATGAGTTTAAATAGTCGTATGATTTTGTTTGGAAAATTACAAGATTATGCATTTGACTATTGTTGGGCTTGTTTTTGTAATCAATGGTTTGGTTTGGTTGATTGTTGATATTGTCCATGTGATGCTTAGGATTGAAGCATTTGGACCAACAGTGAGTAACCAACCATTGGAGCAAGCTATGGAGCTCGGTTAGCTCCTTGGGATTGATAATTGTGTTGTGAAGATTGGTGAGGAACAAAGGTTAAGTTGGAAGCATTGAGGTAAGCCTTCGGACCTTGGGTGTAATTCCCTTCATTGTTCCACCAAGCCCTGAACGGGTAATGGGTGTGTTGTTGTATATAAATGCAATGAAATAGAGTAATGCTTCGTTATATGTATTTGCATGCTTTGGTGTGACATAGGATGGTGTTTCCCTATGTTGCTATGTAGCATGACGATGCGTAAATCATACTTGGTAGTTTAGCTGGCCAGTAGGACTATTTGCATCTGAGTATCCTTAGGAAAGCTCGAGAGCTCGAGGGATTTCTCCGGGAGATGTTGTGTGCAGTTGCATGAATATGTATTTGCTGCATTATTATTGTCATTGCTATTACACTATTATTGAACTATGGGGTGGAGAGATGCTCCAAGGGCCCCTGGTTTACTGGATATATTCGTATATCTCACCCCGTGTTGTTGGGGACCCCTTTCAGGAAAGGATGCTGCATGAGCCTCTGATGGCAAGTGGCCATATTTGAAGTAGTTGATACATGAAGAGTTTCATCATTGTGATTAAGCATGCCATTTTGTAGTTCCTATGTATAGGATTGTAAATGAAAGACAATTGTCATATGCATGCTATGTTTTAATTGGTTGGACTTAGCCTATGCTCATCCCCTTTGGTATCTCTTTTGTTGATGGGAGCCAAGGAGTTGATCATAGTGTTTTGTAGCTAAATCTCATGATTTGTAATTGAAACTTGTAAACATGATGTAATGTGGTAATTATTGGATATATGTATATATGATGAAATGATATGCATGTTTCTCTTAGTGTATGAGTATCTAGAGAGACTAGAATTCATGTATTGAAAGGATTATATGATGTAAATTAGGTGAAAGAAAACCTTTGATTGAAAATTCAAGTAAGAGCCAAGATACCCTGTCTTGTTGTCCAATTTTCGTATCCTATACGATACATTTGGACCTTTGTATCTTGATGGAAGTTGTAGATATGTTTCTTAGCTTTCCATAGAGACCAAGATTGCGTAATTTGGATAAGTATAACTAAAGTTATGGTTAAAACATCACAGGTAAATCAAATTGCCATGTTTTGGTACCCAGCCCTGTTGTTTGGCGCTATGGGCGCCAAACTGGCGCTATGAGCGCCAACTACCAAAATGAGGCAGTGGCTCTGGCGCTGAGGGCGCCACTGTGGCGCTGGGAGCGCCGTGCTCCCTGTGTCCTGCGCATCTGTGGCGCTGACAGCGTGGGACTGGCGCTGTCAGCGCGGAGGATCTGACGATTCAGCACCTGTCGTTTAGAAATCTCATAACTTGGGCTACGGTGCTCCGATTTGAGCGCGGTTTGAACCCACGCGTAACTAATGAAAAATCCTATAATATAATGGGCAAATGGAGACCATAATAAATGAAATGAAAGTATGGTATTAAGCTTTAAGTATGTTATTCGGCAACGTATTATGGTTATGGTCACGCAATTGGGTAATTTTAATTCGGCTTGTCTTAAAAGAAAAATTTAACCGGATTTTAATTGCACCAATGTGATTGTAACTGCGCTTAATATCATAAGTCAATGTTAACAAACCGGTTCTAGAACAGGGTGTTACACCCACTGTGAGCACAACTCCACAGCTTTCACATTCACTTCATCATTAGAAAATTTTCTCTTAGCTGCTTTCACAAACGGCTTACCATCAAGCTCCCCCATTCTTTTAACACCAATAGATGCCTGAGTCGTCTTCCCTATCCGTTGTGAACAAGGAAATCAGATTGAAAAAAAAAAGAAACCAAACCTACAATGCACGAGGCTTTCCTAAAAAGAAGCAGCATGAGAAAAAAAATGCAAACAACCTTAATTTGTGGTGAGGTTTACCACACATTTCATACAAAAAAAGCCCTCTATCTTGTTTTGAAAATGATTTAGAGAAGATATTTCAAATTTGATTTTTAGACCATTGAATGAATTGAAGGCCTAAAGACATAATCACATCGAAGAAATTCACATTTATGCACAGAAAAAGATACATACACTAATTAATTCCTTGCGAGCATCTTGCAATTCGTCATTGGTTTTACGCTCATTGACAACAAGAGTTTGTTGAAGTTCTTCCATTGCTTTCAACTCCTCCTTTTCCTACAGATCCGATTTAATTGCATCCAATTCTTCTTCTCCTCCAAATCTTCTTCTCCTCAAAATCTTCATCCTCCCCCATGTGTTTCATTACCTGAAGAGCTCCCCTCATGTGTACAATCTGCAATTCCAATGCTTGTTTGGCATCGAGCTTTTTTTGTTGTTCATGAATATTTTTATGCAGTTTCTCCTTTTGTTTCTACAAAGTTGAACCACAGAATGACTAAGTCAAAACCTTAAATGGATACATGTAAATTATCTACCCAGATAGAAGAAAATGGAATTTGTGCCTTTTGTTCTTCAGTCAAATACATCATTTTCTCATAGGCCTTGTTTTGCTCCATTATTGCCATCTCATTCTGCAAACAAAGAAAGATGAAGAAAAAAGTTCACCAGGTTTGGTGTTTGGAATTTGACACAAAATTACTCGGTTATCCATAAATTTACACAGGCAAAATAGTTTACATTTTTCTTCTTTAAATATATCTTCTCTCTCTCATTTTCATTTTGTTCTTGACGATTCTGCAGATCTTTCTCACGGTTCAGAAGCTCTTTCTTCCGAGCTTTCGGACGCAATCTGGCTTTTTCATAATCCATAAGAAACTTCTCCAAATGATCACGGTTGCTCTGCTGCGTCTTTTGTATTTCTGATGGAACATGGTCAAACATAGTAAGTTACCATGAAGATTAGAAAATTACAAGAACTAGAATAATTCAGACTAAAGAGTAAAACATACAGTAAGCTATTAGGATAGATACAACCATACAAAAAAACATCACCAATCAACTCAGGGAAACATAGTAAGCTATTAAAAAAAACACACACACACACACGAACTAGAACAATTCATTTGAAGTTTCAACATACCATTATTAAATGATTTAATCATCTCCTCTTTCTGTTCTATCACTTTGTTCACGGACAAATCAATCTCATCATATTTGCTTCGTACACATTCCAACTCCTTATTCTTCATTTTCAAGGTATTAGCTAAACCCGAGACAAGCTGTGATGTTTTCCTTTGGTCATCTGCTTGTATTTCAGAAAAAGTTTTCAAGTTCCCATTTTTATGAAGGTGAACACCAATTATACTCTTCAAGTGGTAGTCATCATTGTGAGCCACCCATCCATACATATCTTGAACTGTAGTAATCCCTCTTACCACAATGTTCCGCTTCAAAGCTCTTTTCAAAGTTCATAGCATTGGTGAAACCATGCCAATCTTTGCTGAATTCGACAACGGCAAAGCCTAAATGTCCATTATGGTTCCATAGAGGACGAACTCTCAAGGGGTAAAATCCTTTTAGGGTAAACTCCTCCCTTAGTTTGGTACCACTTTCTCCAACATACCTTCGGTTTTTAATTTCGATAGGAATGTTAGCAACAATACCCATCCAAGGCCAGACAAGCAATTGATCCTTGCCAACAGGTTCTGGTCTAATATTCTTACAAAGATACCTATCAATGTACAATTGAAGAGCAGAGTGCTTCGCTATAACTTTAATCTCTCTGCTATGTGAACCCTTGGCAAATCTTGATGCATGTTTTAAAAGCTCACTCGAGGAGTACTCCTACAGGCAAAAGGGACACCTATATTTTGAATTTGAGATTTTGATTGTGTTACGATTTTCTATTTTATTATTTTCTGAATTGTTGGGTTGCTTAAGTAATGGGTAGTTTTTTTTTGAAGTTGTCTATTATCTATTTAAACCTTCAAATATTTGAATAAAAGTATCAGATCAAATTAGAGAAGTTATCCCAAAAGGCACTTGTGCAGGAGGTCAGGCTTCCTTAGTAAAGCCACTTGAGGTCAGACTTCCTTAATAAAGCCAAATTCCATATTTATTTATTGTGTTCGTAACAATTAGTATCAAAGCTCAGGCATGGACAAATGCATTCAGAAATTGGAAGACGCGGTCCAGTCTTTGTCAGAGAAATTGAAGGAGATGTTCAACCAATTCTCCAATCGGTTGGACGTCTTGGTGGCTAACAGGCCCAACACCACCCTCTCGTCTACTATTGGGCTGGCAAAACTATATAAGGCTCGCGATCAGAAGATCATCTTTCCTGGTCAGAATGTGCTACAGACCATAACAGTCATCAACACTAAGGGTTCACCTTTATCCACTACCACCTGAGGTGCTGCATCTTTCGGCAGTAGCGCCTCCTCCATCGGTTTGACTCTCGTTCGCTGTAATGACGCATTCACTCCAGGCCATCGCTACAAACAATGTTCACCATCCAAGCAGTGACAAAAGAGAGCGACGATAAGGCGGTGATGGACGAAAATGAAGGAGAAGCGGATATTGAAGATGATTCAATTACTTGACGTTAAATTTACTCTTGAGGACAAAAGTTATTTTTAGGGAGAGCGAATGTTACAATTTTTTATTTTATTATTTTTTGAATTTTTGGGTTGTTTAAGTAATGGGTAGTTTTGTTTTTTAAGTTGTCTATTATCTATTTAAACCTTCAAGTATTTGAATAAAAGTATCAGATCAAATTAGAGAAGTTATTCCAAAAGGCACTTGTGCAAGAGGTTAGGCTTCCTCAGTAAAGCCATTTGAGGTAAGGCTTCCTCACTAAAGCCAAATTCCATTTTTATTTATTATGCTCGTAACAGATCGTAATGCAACCATTCTTCAAGTCATCATAATATCTATGCTCGTAGTACTTCCGGTCAGACTCACGTATACGTTTTGATTGTTGTGACATCTGCAAATGAGAATTGTGTATATGATGAAGTCGATACTCACATACACACTAGAGCGGAGCTAGGTTCTCAGACTAACTAACCCAAATAAACAAAAGGCAAGAAAAAATAAAAAATAAAACGATTATTTATTATGCCCAATGATATAATATTTCCAGTTTGCCAATAACTTTTTTTTTTTTAAAAGATGACAATATATTTTTAGTGTTTTAAAAAGAGTTCGTGTTTTTTTTTTAATTTAAATAAAAATATTGCATATAATATTAATAAGCAGATTTGTTTTCTTCGTTAAAATTAATTGTGCACCCCATGTGAGTTGCACAACTCCAAAAAAATCACATAAATAAGTTATTTTTAAATTTCATTTGTAAAATAAAAATGTTAAATATATGGTTTTATAATTTCAAAATTACATTATTTCAGGATTTAAATAAGGGAATAACATTTATCATTATAAAGGATATAAATTTATATCCTTTTAGATCCTAACCGTTGATTTTCGTCCATCAACGGTTATAATCTATTTGGTCAAACTTAATGGGCTAAATTTATTATTAATTAATTAATAATTTTAATCCAACAAATTATAACTGTTGATGGATGGAAATCAACAGTTAGGATCTAAAAGGATATAAGCTTCTATCATTTAAAAGGATAAATATTTTTTCCCTTAAAAAAATATAAATTTTGGGAATTTTGCTTCTCAATTATAATAAGAGTTTTCCCAAAATACAGTACATTCTATCCCTTGTGAAACATGAGTAACATTTTCGTAAGTTGTTATTTATTTGTAATTAATAATTAATTAATTAATATAACTCAATAAATTATAACCATTAAATAAACGAAAATCAACTATTGAGATTAGAAATAAGATTTTTAAATCTTACACTAAAAAAATTCCACATACACATATTCAATTTATACGATATGAAAAAGAATTTTTGCACTCATAATTTATCATTAATTTTATTTACATTTAATAACTCAGGTAAACTCTCATATCCAATAAACTAAGACAGTTCTAAAAAAACAAAATTTGCAGTTAATAATTAATGTCTAACACTAATAAATAAATGTTCATAATTTTTATTATTTAATCTGTTACTTATGATTTTTATTTTTTTTATAACAAAATCTTATGATTTTTAAAAGAGGTTAATGTTGTAAGATGGAGATAAAGATAATAGTATTGTTATAAAAAAAAAGAAAGAAAGATAATAGTATTGGCTTTTAAAGAACATAAAATCATTTTTGCATTTGCTATCGAATTTCTTACCCGCAACACTATGTATTACCAGTAATATACGGAGTAAATTTTAAAATTAATTCTATTATTGGGGACCTATTTCTTTTTTTGATGGGACTTTTTTTTGTTGAGAGTGGCAGGGGAAATTTTCCTGTCTCAATGGTAGAAAAGTTATATTCTCACACATAAATAATGTTACGCATAATGTTATGATCACATCTTAATCGTTGATTTCCGTCAATCAACGGTTATCATTTTTTAAATCAAACTCATTAATTAATTATTAATTCGTAATAAATGATAACCATTGATTGACGGAAATCAACGGTTAAGATATGGTCGTAACATTATTTGTGGGTCACAATATCCTATCCCTTAAACAAACAATACATTACAATATTTTTTTTTGAAGTACCACAAAAAAAGTTTACAACCTTTATCACTAACCTAATCACCATTGATTTTCATTAATTTAACGGTTATGATTTATTGAAAATTATTGGGTAGTATTTATTAATTAATTATTATTCCCAATAAATTATAACCGTTAGATTGACGGAAATTAATGATGATTAGATTGGTTATAAATGTGATAAGCTCTTTTAGTGGTAAGTATATATATATATTTTTTTTTTAAAGAAAAAACCCAGGAGCTTTTTGTACCGAAATCTTAATTTTCAAAAATATAATATTTACATATATATGATAATAATAGGAAATTTAAGATTTAAAACTAAAAAAAATTCAAGTTCGCCGTTATTGTGAAGAATACTGCGTACCAGCCGACTAAATGTAGATTAAAAAAAAAATAATGGCTGGATATAAAAAAAAATAAAAAATTATGGTTGGTTAAGCCGTGTAATTAAATTTGATTAGAAGGGAGGGGTTTGATTGAAGTTGGAAGTGATTGTGAGTGTGAGTGTGAGTGTGGAGTGTTAGGTTTCATTTGATGAATGGCTTCTTCAGGTGGAATCAACACGACAACAGGCGTGGGTGTGGAATGGCACGTGCGTCCTCAAAACCCTAAGAACCCCATCGTCTTCTTCGATGTCACCATCGGTAACATACCAGCTGGTAGAATCAAGATGGAACTCTTTGCTGATATTGCCCCCAAAACCGCCGAGAATTTCAGGTTCAACCCTTTTCTTTTTTTCTTCTTCAATTTAGAAATCAATTTTTCTGAAATGATTTAACAGAGGACCCAGAAATGTTATGCTAATTATTCATGTTGTATTGTGTCTTTGGTTGAAAAATAACAACTGCAATGTTGAAAACCATTGAACAAGTAAAAAAAAAATTATAACAGCTGGTTTAGTTAGCTTTCTACTCCACCTTGGCTATGAGCATTGTTAGTTACCCTTGCTATGTAGAAATTGAAGAAAATCAATAAAATAAAATTAATGGGTAGAAAATGTCATTAGTAACAATGATTTAGTGTCTTTATAAGTAACCTATGAAGCTACTGGCTGGTAGTGCTTTTGCCCATTGTTAACTGGTTTTCTGGATTTGCTTTTGAACCATGAGCTGAAACAACTTACCATGTCACGAATCCGTACCATGAATCAAAGTGCACCGCTTTCCTAGTAACTATGATTTTGCCTCAGAGGAGGGGATAGAGCATATGTTTAGTGCCTGTTTGGATCCCCTCCCTTTTTAGCTTCTCTTCTCCTTATAAGCAGAAGCCAGGCCATACAGACTTTTACAAAAGCTCTTGTAATAAAAAAAGCTTTCTCTTATAATGAAGAAAAAAGCCAAAAGCTCCTAAGAGCTTTTGTTTAAGCTCTTATCAGCTTTTCTTGAAATGAGGTTTGAGCTTTTAAATAACTTTTAAGCTAAAAATTTATGTAATCACCATACCGTTTTTAGCTTTTTTTTTTTAAAACTTCTTTTTTAGCTTTAGCTTAAAAGTAGTTTTTAGCTTAAAAAAAGAGAGGATCCAAACAGTTTGTTAGACTTGACACCGTTGGGAAATTATATATATTGAGTTCTGTTTTCATTTGAAGTTATTTATATGAAAGAAGAAAAAGAAGAAGAAGAAGCAATATTGGCTGTCCTACATTTTCAGCTAAGTTTGATTGCAGAAACACTTGTAGCGATATTACACAGAGTTGGCATTAGTTTTCCTAGTTGATGTGATATTACTCTAGAATTTATGAAAATTAAGTCTCAGCTTTCATTTCATTCAGCTATATGGCAATGACCATGAAAAAGCATGATTGTAAATGCAATGCATCTTTTGAAGCATTCTTGCCTGTAGAATGCTATAGATGATTTGAATACTTATAGAAGACAATTTGTTGCATGTTGCTCACTCCTCCTTAAACTACATTTTGGACTTTTGTTCTTTATTGTTGTTTGTTATTACACTGGAGATTCTCTTTATTGACAAATTCATGTCCTTCCAATTGATGGGTTTGACTTTTGTTTTTTGGCAGGCAGCTCTGCACAGGAGAGTACAGGTAGTGAAACAATCTTTTCCAGTCTGGCCAACAATATATTATGGTTTTTCTTCTCCTCTTTTTATTTTATATTATTTTTCATTTGGATTAATGACCCTGGTGATTTTGATATATCGCCGTTCTTTTATATATATATATATATATATATATATATATATATATAGGGTTTAGCGGATGTAAAGTGACTGCACCTATGAATTGGTGCAGTCATGTAAAACTACGTCGTTTTATAATGTAAAAGCATTAAACATTGGGAATAATAACCATACAAAGGTGGAAATAAATATAAAACATTAAATATGGGAAATCATAACCATACAAAGTTGGAAATAAATATAATATTTTTATTTTCTACAATTAGTTTTAAATGCAAACTTCCTTATCCCACCCAAAACGACGTAGTTTTTAGGTGATTGCACCAACGCTTATATACAGTCACATTACAAATCATTTTGCCATATATATATATATATATATATATATATATATATATATATATATATATATCCACCAGACCATTATCATCTCTATACTTTAATAATCTATACTGCTGAATTGCTATATAAGATTCTTAATCTCAATCTTTGTGGTGGCAACATATTCTTGTCATTTCCTTCTTTCAAACTCTCAAAGTTGAACGGGGATCATCCCTATGGTGTTTAGTGTTTCTTTCTATGCTATCAGCATTTGTTTTTCATTATTGTCATGATGACGAATTGATAGTGACGATAATTCTAAGTTAATGTTGACATCATACAAAGGGCTGAGCACCTAAATCATGAGAAGTAGACTTCTATTTCCTGTCTGGGGACCCATTGTTGTTAAAAATCGTGATCCTAAATGTAGAAGTACAACTCTGTGAATTTGAAAGGCTGGAGTAATCCCAATCCCAGCACAAATCTCGTTTGCTAGGATAGCATTCCAGCACATAGAACCTGTAGGATTGTAAGATCCTAGCTGATCCACCTTGTTAACCAAACGTCTAGGGTGAATGGCCCAAATTCAGAAACACCCAGCCCAAACCCAAAAATGACCAACCTGAAACTGACCTAGCCAAAAACCTTACTGCTGTGATCTTGCTGGTACTAAAATCAGCAATTGCTTCTGCCTCCTTGCAACTGCAATTTCTGCTTACCCATTGCACCTGCTCCTCAGTCCCCTGCATCTGTGCTGCTAGTGGATGCCTATGGGATGGGAGAGATAAGAGAAAAATATAATTATTATAATAACTAAGTATAAGAACCAAATATAGGCTAGGGTTGTAGATCTAACAAAAATAAATTCGAAATCAAAGTACAAGACACCTATTTTGAATTAAAGCTTGTTTAAATGTTAGTCGTGATTTTAAACGTCTTATTCTTATTTGTGTCGGTTTTACTTTTCTTCCCTCCCACCCCCACCTGTTTGATTTGATCCTAGGTGGGATCTTCAAGTTTGACAACCTTTTGGGGGGATGGGGGGTTAAATTGTTATTTTTATGAGTTTACTTTTCCCCTCCTCTTCCCTATAAGTTAATTGTGTGCTGATTCATCCTCTTATTGAATGCCAAATGGTTACTGGTATGTTTGCCTCTTTGGTAGGTGAGGAGGTTACCTAATACTTTTTATGATCTGATTTTATTGGCAGGAAAGCGGGACTGCCTGTTGGTTATAAGGGTTGTCAATTTCATAGGGTGATTAAGGATTTTATGATTCAGGCTGGTGATTTTGTAAAGGTACTATTCTGATCAGTTAAATCTGCATCTATTTTACATATGCTATGCAATAGCAGGGGTGTTTGTGTTAACTCATATGGTCTGATTATATCAGATGCATCACACATATATCTTAATTATAAAGTTCAAGTTTCTTGCCCAATATTTTATGGAAACTATCTTACGTAACTTCACTTATATGTCCAAATATATTTAATCATTTTGTTCATTCTGATATATTACTGATATTTGTATTCATGGTAGGCTAGATGTTTAATCCATTAGAAGGCATGCTAGTATTTCACCTCTTCTCAATCATCAACCTTATCATCCGGCGCATAATTAGATCATTTCGATGATAATTTTATTTTGCTACCATTTATCATTGTCGTGACTTCCGACTACAAGTTCCTTGTCGTAGCCTCTATATGTAACTGAACCCCTAATTTTACAAAAGGATAATGATACTCAAACTAAATAATACCCAGAGATAATATGAACTTTGATATCATTGTCTTGAATATTTATGTATCAGTTTAGCTTAATTAATGCTTTATTCATTTATACATTTGATACAATAGGAATTAGATGTGGAGGGAGTCCAGGGGTATGGAAGTTATATTCTAGGAAGAGAATGCCAAAGTCACGTGAGGGTAGCTTGGCGGTTAGACTGTTGGACAAAAGCTGTAACCAGAGGATAAAAGGCATCCTCCTAATGTAGATAGGCAGTTCTCATAGATCTACTTTTATTGCTGGACTTGTTTGTTCTTCATCTTTCACCTTCCCACTGAATCATTTTACTCTCTTTGTTTGTTGTGGTTATGTATTTCAAAGTTGTCTATTGTCAGATCATCTTAGTCAATTCTTCAGATGAAGCACTCCTATTCTATTTAAATTTATTCTCTTGACGATAGTTCAACGATTACCAATCCAAACTAGTTTGGGATAAAGATGATGTTGATATTGATGTTGACAATTGCTCATTGATTCTCCCTTATGTCTTAGGTTTTGATGTTTTATTTCTTCTGAGCCCATCATTCTTTACTCTGAATAAATAATAACAGCTTCTCAGCCCCTCAATCTTCGTTCTAAATTATTATAGTTGCACAAATTTTGTGTGCTATCTTCATGTAAATAATATAACAAATAGTTATGAGTTTTTAGTTTGGAGCTTGAGTTTATGAGATACTTGGCGTTTAATTTCAATTGTTGTCAGTGGTGCATGAGTTTAGTGCCACTATTCATGTAGGTGTATTGATCTATCTACTGAATCTACTCTGATTGCAATTCTGCCTTCCCTTTCATAAGATTTGTACTGCGTGTTTAAATATTGTTAGTAGCAAAAATATAAGTAAATCCTTTTTTTGTTATGAAATTCTTACTAATATATTCTTCCTTGGCAGGGTGATGGTAGTGGATGTGTTTCCATTTATGGACTCAAGTTTGATGATGAGAATTTTATTGCCAAACACACTGGCCCTGGTCTTCTCTCAATGGTATGTATTTTCTGTTTCAACCTGCTGTCGTTTTGGGTTATTTGAAATTGATGGAATAGTGTGTCTAATCCAGGCCACACAAGGACACATTTGTACCATTATGTTATTAATTACGGTCGTAATTGCAATGGTTATCAATTCCTGAAATAGCTCCTTAATTAGAGCATTAATTGACTGTACACATATAAACATATCTAAAAGATATTTCCTAATAAGTTAACTTACAAGAATCTTGCTTCCCGAACGCTTTGAAAGCATATTATTTTTATTTTGCTAAAGTTAAACCAATTATGCCATCAATTGATTGAATTTGTATGGCTAATTATGCTTTAACTTATTGCAACATAAAGAAGGATTAAGTCATCTTTGTCTAATCTGCAGGCAAATAGTGGACAAAATACCAATGGTTGTCAGGTAACTTTTCAATGGTCATTACCTTCCTCTTCCCTTTTCTCAGTGATATTGTTAAATTTGTAAACCTCATTTTCTACTGATGAATTTTCTCTTCTTGCATGCAGTTCTTTATAACTTGTGCAAAATGCGATTGGCTTGACAACAAGCATGTCGTTTTTGGGGTATGCTCGAATATCTTCTGTTGCACATATATTATTCTTCAAACAGGCAACATGTAAATTTACTTTTTCCTCATGATTTATGTCTGCATGCCCCTTCAAATTAGGATGTGGGGTATTTGGGTAGCAAGAGTGCAAGACTCATCAGACCTGTAAACTTAGAATGATACTTTAAACCTTAGAGCTGAATAAATCGATTTTTTTCAATCTTTACGATTTGCTCCTATAGAACCGAGGTCGAAAAGATCGAGAAATAGAACCATCTAATTTGATTCGTTCTCAATAGCCATGAGATGATCATCTTAGGGTGATCTTTTTGTCAACGGATTCTTCTATTATACTTGTAGTCTTTGAAGGATGAGAACCAACTTTGTAGCATCTACATCGAGAATTCAAGTATTGTCTACGTCATTAGTCCAATCCTTTGTAGGAACTATCCATAATAATAAACTTGCAAAATAAATCTTTTTTTTCATAAAGGGATTCGTTGTTCCCGACTCTGCTTCACCTTAATTATTATTTGAACAAGAAAAGTGATGTCTTGGTCCGAGTGGGAATAGCATTTCTCTTCTGCATGTCCATGGAGTTTTGAAAAATCCAAAATTCCAAACACCTCAAAAATAGATAGAGGTAGGAATTTATCGAACGAACCGCACTCCTTCGTATACGTCAGGAGTCCATTGATGAGAAGGGGCTAGGGAAAGCTTGAACCCAATTCCTACGGTGATGAATATAAGTGCAATTGAAATTCCTGGGGAAAGCTTAAACCTAAGCCATTATCAAATTTAAGCTAGGCATGTCAAATGTTATTTTTTTTTTTTCTTGAGTTATACACGGAGTGTGTATTATTTCATGTCTAATTGTAACGGAAAAAGTGTCATGTCATTGTCATGTTCCCTTGGAGTGGAAGACTAGCTTAAGTTGTGCTCATTTTCTTGACATGCCCTGCTCATTGTTCAGTTATTGTTTAAAAAGAAATTTCACTTGCCTTGTAAAAATATTTTATATACATCTTTAAATGTGGCCTTATTTTAAATGTTACTCTCATCTTTCTTCTCATAAACTGTAGTTGTGTTGTGCATTTACCTGTCTACCCTTTATGCAGAGAGTGCTTGGAGATGGTCTTTTGGTTATGAGGAAGATTGAGAATGTTGCAACTGGACCCAATAACCGGCCAAAATTACCTTGCGTCATTGCTGAATGCGGTGAAATGTAAATTTTAACGTAATTTTGCTAACAAACAATAGTCCTCCAAGCATCAATATATTAAATTCTCTGTAGCAACTGTCATTTACTATACAGATGTGGGCTTTCTGTTCAATCTTAAATTGTGGCCCTTGAAACTAAATATGCTTGGTATATGATATTTTCTGTGTAAGACTGGATAATTATATTGCATGAGACAGTTGAATAGCACTACCAATTGAATAATCATGCTTGGGAATAATAGAATGATCTCCCTGTGATGCATCTTTTTTTTGTTGAAAATCCCACTGATGATGACAACATTGTAATCTTTTCGGGCAAATGTCTAATAACTGGAAATGCTTCAATTCAGTGATTGAAGGGGGTGACATGGATTATTGATGATGATGAGCTCAGTAGTAATAATTGCTGCTTTTTATTACTGTTTAAACTCTTAATAGTGATAAATATACAAAGTTTTGGAGGTAACTTAAACGGTGTAAAAGGAGTGCGTAGGTTCTTATTGAGCCTGTTTGGATCCTCTTTAAGCTAGAAGTGCTTATAAGTTAAAGTACAAAAAAAGAGCTTAAAAAAAGCTAAAAGCTATTTGTTTATCACTTAAAAGTTATTTAAAAGCACATATTTCAAGAAAATTATCTCTCTCTATCTTTATAACTCTTCATTTAAAAAAAGCACACAATTCAAGAAAAGTAGACAAGAGCTTAAAAAAAGCTCCTCCTAGGAGTTTTTAATTTTCAGCTTTTTTTTTTATTATATAAAAAAAGAACTTTTTCTAAAACCTGTTTGGTTTAGCTTATGCTTATAAGCAATTTTTAGCTTAAAAAAAAGAGGATCCGAACACACGGTTAATCACAAAGTTTCCCATCCAAATAGATAGGCTCTTTTGACCCATTTGGGGTTTTTTCATATGTTTTTTCACGTGTTTGGTATTGAGTCGAATGATTTTACCGTTGGGGGTGTTTGGTTCTGCTGGGAGGTACCAGCGGGTTTGAGTATCACCCTTTACTGCCAGCGGAAGTTTTTTTTTTTTTTCAACCCCTTTTCCTCGTGGAACTCATTTTTTTCTTAAAAAAGAAAAATCAGTTTCACCTCTGGAATTGGTTTTTTTTTTAATAAATAAATAAACACTAAACCAGATCATAATGACTCTTTGGGATACTCGTTAACACTGAAATCTCATGATGTTTGTTTGCATGATAGTGGTGCGGACATCTAGCAACCTCTTTTTCTGGTTATTCAGTATGGTAAAGAATATGACTTAAGATGAATAGACTACATTGAGAAGAGTGAGGGGCAGCATAGTTGAATCAATGGTATTTGTTGGTCTTGACCTGAAAATTGTTTTTCGAAAGCTTTCACCCACCAATGACTAAACAGCTCCC
The DNA here is from genome assembly GCA_032173675.1 of Gastrolobium villosum. Classification (NCBI taxonomy): domain Eukaryota; kingdom Viridiplantae; phylum Streptophyta; class Magnoliopsida; order Fabales; family Fabaceae; genus Gastrolobium; species Gastrolobium villosum. Next base: position 16,991 of record JAVKPL010015927.1, read on the forward strand.
AATAGACCACGCTTATACTGATATTGAAGTCGAAGCTAGTAGGCAGGAATTCACATGCAGCCACCCCGATGGACACTTGTACACAAGGTTGTCAAACTCGAGAGTCTATGCAAACTCGGAAGGGTGGACCAAAATCGTAAATCGCAGAATCGTAACACGGATCGTAGAATCGTATCATGAGATACAAATTATATTTATAAATATTTATATGCATATAAAGTAATATAATAAGCAAATTTAATTCAACCAACCAGCAAAATAATGTCATACAATAGTCATAATCACACACTATCTCAAACACATAAAGCCATAGCACAAAAGATCAAAATCCAAAAGAAAATATCAAATATGTTTTACTTAAAATCCATATTCGGAGTTATGTTAGTTATACTCCCATGAGGGGCTCCCAAATCCTCCACAGAGCCCTCCATGGAGAAATTGGAAGAGAAGAAAGTGGAGAAGCAGAAGGATGACGACGAAGCATGTTGGAGAAGACGGCGGAGCAGGAGTCGCGACGTCGTCTCTCACTAAGCAAGGAGGTGGCGGCTGAAACCGGGTATTAGGGTTTTTTGTGTTAAAAAAAAGCCATGGGTTTCGGGTAAAATTTTCGGGTCCATGGGTTTTTCTCCATTTTCTTGAAATCGTTAAACTCGTAAGAGTTTAAGAGTTTGCCAAAAAACACGAAGCTTCTACCGTTTGAGTGCCAAAAGCGAGTTTGCAGTGAAGCGGAAACGGTGAGGGTGACCAGAAGCGTAAACTCGGCAGAGTTTGCGAGTTTACTCGAGAGTTTGACAACCATGCTTGTACACACCAGGACACAAGAATATCGAACCATGAGTGAAGAAAGGCATGAGATAAAAGAAAACATATTGGCTATTCACTGTGAGATAAAAAAACAAAAACAAAAACCAGTTCCATTGGGGGTGAGGGGCAGAACTGGTTAAAAAATAAAGAAGGAAAGAAAAATGGTTTCTGCTGGGAGGGGACGATACTCCTATTGTGACCACACACGGAACTTCACGCCTCCCAACGGTAAAATGTTTTCATCCAATATCGTATAGGTGTATTTAGAGGTGACAAAGTGGATGGCCTTGTTTCTCCCCGCCATCAACTCACAAGAAAAAATAAGTATGTCCCACCCCAATTTTAAAATTGGATTGTAAAACTTAGCCAGTTTCTGCCGGCCGAGGGGAATCCGTTTATTCGGCGCTAAATGTATTGAGTGGTCACATACACCAAATAGGTAAAATAGCCATGATAGATATATACAATATATAGATTTATAATATAGATGGTACATAAGCCTCTAATGTGTAGCTTATTATGTACTGTGGGTAAGTTAAAACAAGGGTAGGTTTTTAACATGGTAAAAGTCTCCCAGGGAAAAAATTTATTGATACAATTTGATCAAAGGAATATTTTTGAACTATACTTGTATATATAAATATTATTTTGTATAATTGGATTAATTGTTTATATTATCATTCAAAATTGAGTTTACTCTATGTGTTAAAGAAAGTTAATATAATAAAAATTAATATAAATAACTTTAATTTTAAAAATTAAATATATTATAGTTTTGATAAAGTTGAGTATGAGACTTTTTCACATTATAGAATGAGGAAGGATATTGTGACAACCAAGTTGTGTTACTACCAATTAATCTCACCGTTAGATCGATTATGTTGATCCAACGGTTATATTTATTTCCATCTTTGTTTGGTCATGATTTTCCAAATTTAATATTTTATATTTATTTCTACCTTTGTATGGTTATGATTTCTCATATTTAATGCTTTCACTTTAAATATGGGAAATCATAACCTTATAAAGATGAAAATAAATATAACCGTTGGATCAACGTAATCAATCTAACGGTGAGATTAATTGGTAGTCACTTGATAGTAACATAACTTGGTTGTCACAATATCCTTTCCCTTATAAAATTGATTCTGTTTCAGAAAAGAGTAAAACATTTCTCAAGTGAATGGAGATAAATTATCTCTGCTGAGCCTAAAACGATATCATTTTGGGACATAAATCAAGATATTTTTGTAATTCTAATTTATTGTAAGGTTATATTAGTCTTTATCATTATAATTTTTTAATCTTACAACCGCAAAAAGACGTCGTTTTGGGCTCATTAGAGATAATTTATCTCCAGTGACCGGAGAAATACTTTTCCCTTCAAAAAATTGATTAATGTTAAAAAATCTAGGGTTCGCTTTTTCTGCAATTACTGCAGATAAGTTATCTGCATTAAGCCTAATACGACGTCATTTTGGGGCGGAAATCATGGTGTTTTTGTAATTTTAATTTATTTAAGGGTTATTATAGTCTTTATAATTATAATTATTTAATTTTTTCAATCTAAAAATGATGTCATTTTGAGAATAAATGCAGATAACTTATCTGCAGAAATATTATTCTAAACACTTTAATAGTTTTTTCTAATTAATTAACTATGCATATAAACCATATAAAATACTAGAATAAATTTAAATTTTAGTATTTATTATATAATAAAGCATAGAGAGTAAAAAGAATAAAATTAAGTTTACCAAAAAAAAGAATAAAATTAAATAATGTGATTATCTATATATATATATATATATATATATATATATATATATATATATATATATATATATATGGGAAATATTACTCTCCTTTTACATAAGATATCTTCTCTCATGTTCTCTCACTTCGATTTTCGTACCCCACTTCTTTTTCTTTTTTCTTATAATGGTGGGACCCACCCATTTTCTCTCTACAACATGAGATAACTATCTTATGTAGAAGGAGATTAATAAAACCCTATATATATATATATATATATATATATATATATATATATATATATATATATATATATATAGGGTCAGGATCATTTTATACCAGTGTAAGTTACACTCTTAATCTTGTCTGTTGATATCATTTATATCTAAGGGCTCTAATTTTTTAGTAATGTGAGCCATTGAATACAAGTGGATCAATGGTCAAGATTGAGTGTAAGACTTCTAACTCTTAAACTGATGTAAGAATATCCTACCATATATATATATATATATATATATATATATATATATATATATATATATATATATATATATATATTAAGGGTAAAGTGTGTATCATTTTAAAGGATGTAAAGTTGTGTCATTTTAAGAGAGAGAAAGAGATAGATAAAGGATGAGATAAAGTTGACAAAAAAAAATAAAGATGTGGGTCTCACCTCTTTGTGAGAGTGAAAAGATATAAGTTGTGTAAAGAACCAATATAACACAAAAGCTTAAGTTGTTGTTGGGGGAGGCTAAATTAATGGTTTTTATATATCTCAACACGCCTCCTCACACGAGAACCCACTCTTACCTGTGCGAACAATGGAATCTCACTTAAAAGAAAGTGGGGGACGACGAGGATCGAACCCGGGACACGAGTCTTTGATACCATGTAAAGAACCAATTCAACCCAAAAGCTTAAGCTATTGGTTGAGGCTACATTAATGGTTTTTATATCTCAACAAGTTATGTCATTTAAAAGGATAAACACTTTTCCCATACATTAAACATACATAAATATAAGTTTAGATCATTGTAATACTCGTATAGGATCATTCTAAATGTGTCACTAGATCTACATTCTTATCAGAATTTTGTTAATCTTTATACGCAGAACAGATTTTATTTTATTTTATTTTATTTTTTGTTGAATGTACATAATAGTCATGACTTTTTTCGTTGACGTTACAAACTTTTATTTCTCTAAAAATTATTAAATTTATATTTATATAATATATTTCAAAATAAAGAGTATTCTTATATTTTTATCCTATTCATTATTTTTGGATATAATGTAACATAAAGGTTTAAACCTATAATCTCATGCAATTATTTAAATTCCTTATGACTATGAAAAATTTTCTCATAATCGAACATCACATGATGGAACCCAACAAATTTTAAAAAATAAAGGGTAAGAATTTCAGCAGATGTGTTGGAGAAAATTTTTCTCGAGAAAAAATTAACCCAAATATATAATAATATTATCTTATAACATATCACACCAAATATTACATAATATAAAATTTTTGTTAAATCTTATATAACTAAAGCTTATGCTTATACTAAATAAATAAATAAAAAAAAAAACTCATGGCTTTTATACTATAAAATTGCATATCCATTCGTGGCGTCAGCACAAAACCCAAACTCCAAACGACGCCGTTCGGCCCGTGTCCTCCACAATCACTTTGTTTTAATTCGCTCTAGCATCAGCAACATCACTTTAGAAGAAGCGAACGAGTTGAGTTGAGTTCAGTGGTGTGACTCAGTGAGCGAGCGAGCGAGTTTTCTAGTATTCCAATGGCGAGCGTGCTTCGGAACATAAAAGTGGCACCGAACTCGGCGAATCTAGCGGAAGCGAGGCAACGAGTCTTCGATTTCTTCAGAACAGCTTGCCGATCCTTACCCACCGTTATGGAAATCTATAACCTATACGACGTCGCTACCATCTCCCAGCTTCGCTCCGCCATCGCCTCCCAGATCCGCTGCAACACTCACGTCACCGATCCCAAGGTTCCATTTTCCTTTTTCTTACTCTTTTTTTTTATTAAACTCGAAATTGAATATTCTTTTCCTATTCTTGTTTGTGACCGTAGTTCTGGAAACTCAAAATTGAATTTTATTTTTTATTTGGTTTGGGAGAATTTTCTTAATTGAAACTTGAATTTTTCTCAAACGAGTGTTTCGGTTATATTTTAGTTGTCTAAGGCAGTGTTTGGGGATTGATATTTATTCGACACCACTTGAGTGTTCGATGATAATGGATTTGATTTTATTGTATTTCACAAGTTTCAGTTCATGTTTCTCTAAGAAACTCAGTCCTCTTTGAAATAAACTCTTAATGCTCGAAACCCTAGGGATTCAAAATTGTTAAATCTGTGGAGCTATCTTATGCTTCCGTTAATCAACATTATGATTCATCGGATACTTGTTTGAATTATTTTTATATTTGGAAAACATTGCATTTTGTTGATTCGCAGCATTCTCTTTCCCCGCCAGTGTACTTTCTAGCGTTTTAGGTTAAATGTATGCCTGAAATTTTGGGGATTTGACTCGAGGTTTGTTGTGCAAATTAAATGGGATGTCCTTTTGATGCTTTGAAATTTGGATTTGAAACCAACTTGCTTGATTGAAGTCAAGAGGAATTCTAAAAGAAGGATGTTTATTGAGTTATTTCAATGGATTTGTGGTGAAGATTTTTAGTTGCCCATTGAAGGAAGCAATTTTTGTTGATGGAATACCTTGAACGTATGTCTCTGGCTTGAAGAGTTCAAATCATGTTTGTATGAAAATTCTTATGTAGGTTATTTAGTGTTCTTCACTCATTGAATTTGTTTTGTGATAGTCAGTTGTACTATGCATTTTTTGGGGGACAATATCAGCAGGTATTTGAAGCCTCTCTAGATTTCGTTTAGTGGCAGTGGTTAATAGTGGCATATTGCTTGATGAAACACTCGGAAAATGAAGACAGTTTTCTAATATGCAGTTAGGCTTATTGAAATTTCCTTTCTAATAATTCTGTATTCCAATTCATCAGTTTGTATGTAGGATTTTCTGGCCTTAGAATTTAGTGGCACAATTTCTAAGGGGATTACTTTTACCTAATACATAGTGCTGTAGAGCCTGTAACTCTTTGATCTGATGTCTTCTTGACAAATTTCAAGAGGGCGGGGATTATGAATTTGATTTTATCCATGTCATTATAGAAAGATATGAAAAGATGGACTAAGTTTTGCTGATCTGTAATATAGTTTAGGGTTAAGTTAGTACAATTTTAGACCAAATTTTGGGTGTTCGTAGTTGGTAAACCACGAATAAGTTGATTCAAATTTAACTGTATTAGGTATTTGCAAATCCATGTCTTAGTGAATTGCCAGATGCTTTTGAGTGGTGTATTTGGATTTGTTGGGAAATAATCATTTATTTATAAAACTGTTGTTTTCTCTTGTTTCATGCCATACTGAATTTCACTATGCTTCTACCAATTGAAGTTATTGTCTTTTTGTAAGTCACCATATATCTTTTCAAATTTTTATGCCTGCTTTTTCTATAACATCTAAATTACTGTCTGGAGTTGTCTGAAGACCTGTCTGATTCCTCCTTTGGTCCTTCGACAAGATGAAACTTTCAAGTATGAATTCATGATTTTTTGTGCTTGGGTTGTGTGCCTCTTTCCTTCCATGCAAAAGAAGCCATATATTCTACTTGCACATATTGTATTTATTCAAATTTGGTTCAATATGTCACGGATTTAATGCATCAATGCCAGTAATACATTCAAGGACTTTGAAAACGATGTTTTAATATGATTTTTCAGTAAAGGTAAACTGTGAATGTTTTTATCAATATCACTAATAGTTGTGGAGGACATTCACGTGATTGATATGCTGCTTTCCCTTCCATGTAAAGGAAGCCATGTATTCTACTCTCACATATTGTATTTATTCAAATTTTGTCCAGTATGTCATGGATTTAATGCATCAAGGCTAGTAATACATTCAAAGAGTTTGAAAATGATGTATTAATATGATGCTTCAGTAAAGGAAAAAGAATTTTTGCTATGAAAGTTTATGAATATCACTAATATTTGTGGACATTCAGGTGATCGATATGATGCTTTTCAAGGGAATGGAAGAGCTGAGGAACGTTGTGGAACATTCAAAGCAGAGGCATCATATCATTGGTCAGTACGTAGTTGGTCGGGAAGGGCTTGTGCACGATTTGGGCACAAAAGATGAGGGCATCTCTCCGTTTCTAAAGAATTTCTACAAAAGCAATTACTTTTGAAGTTTGGTCATGAGCTGTTCTGTGTTTGCTCCAATAAAGAATTATCTGACTGTTTTGCATGTCAATACTGGATAAAGATAGTACTGTTGGTTTCAGATAAAACTACTGTATTCACTTATTCCTGGCTTAATTTAAGAAAGTGATATTTTGCTGATTGCTGTGCACATGTGCATACAGATGAAAATATTGCCATGTATTACTATTTGACGACATTGTGAATGGTAAAAAGATTGTCCCAAATGAATACATTGGCATATCATGTTAGAGAAAGAAATATGTATCTTGAGTAATGCCATGATATGAGGTCACTACAATATGCAGATACTACTGGTTGTTTATAGTACATTCTGTCATTGGGTTCCCCTGTAGTTTTGGCTAGTTGAAGCTGGGGAAAAAAAAACTTACATTATATTGAATAACTGAAATCTGTCTGATCTTTTCATTGTGGGTTACTTAAGAATTAGGGATTTGATTTTTTCATGTTGCATGAGAATTCAATTCTCATGTTGTGACTTAACCAGTGGTGGGTCCCATATTTATTTAAAAAAAAAAAAGTTTTGCACGCAAATCGAATGGTCACTAACATGAGAGTTAAATTCTCATGTAACATGAGAAAATATTTTCCCTAAGAATTATAGGTTGAAACAGGTTCTACAAAATCACTGGAGCATAAACTACGTAGGAGTGATCAGGGGTTTCTTTCTCCTGTTTTCCCTACTTCTGTGTTATGCTCTTTTCTTTTATTTTATTTTGTTTACTTCTTTGTATTTTGTAAGAAAATTTTAATTGTGTGTGATACGGGTATAATTTGGAGTATAATTTGGGATTAAATTTGGGTATACACAAATACGGGTATAATTTGGGATTAAAGCATTAATGGGTTGAAATCATGACGTATATTTTATAGTGATTATATACATCCTTGCTTTCCGATAATTAAATTTTGTTTATAGTTGCTTTGACCCTCCTATTGTTGGAAACTATTAACAGGTCTGATTAATTAGGTTTAAGTCTACTCATCTCCTTTAGGAGTTGCGATTCTTAGAAATCAAACTTACTACTCTTTGAGGAGATCAAATCTTAAAACCTAACTCGAACGCCATAAAAACAACAGCTCTTGAATCTCTTTAGTTTTTTAAGTTTTAAGAAGAAAGATATTATTTCATTTTATAGTTAGACAATGCCATTAGCGTCAATGGAAATTTACAATGATACGTAGATAATATACCAAAAGAAGGTTCAACAAAAATAAAGCTATACACCTTTGAGTTGCCATTATTCGATATTATAAAAATAAAGCTAATTTTTATCCCTGGTATAGTAGTTAGCTTATAAATATGGCAAACCCTTTTGGTAATGATACTTACAAGTTACAAATATTGTCTTTAGAAATTCTTACACATTTTCATCCAAGTTATTGAATAACAACTTGATTCCACTATAACCTTTTCTGGAATCTTGCATGGTGCAAAGGAGTACGTGCACTTTTGAACCTGAGAGATTTGTGGATATAAATATACGTACTAAGTATCATTTTTATTTTTTTTAAATATCCTCAGGTATTAGGGGTTTACATTTGTCATTTAACATGACACAATAAACTTTCCTACGCACACAACATTTTGTGGGACCCACACTTTTTAAAGAAAAAAAAAATTTACGGCACGCAAAATGAATCTCTATAACATTACATAATCACTTTTCCTACAATATAACTCTTATAAAACCCCAGATATTATAATGTGCAAGTTAGCAACCTAGTAACATGGCCTACACAAAAACAACCTTATAACTAGCAATTATTCCTAGTCACATAGCCACCATTCCCAAGCCTATAAATACAAAACTTCGCATCCCTTAGCCTATAAATACAAAACCCTGGCTCATTGTAAAAGTATGTTCATTCTCTCTTCCACTCCTCTTCCAAGTATTTCTCTTACGCATCATACCCAAGATATATGTTTATATTTGTGTAACATTAATATCTAACATAAAATCATAAACTAGTACTTTGCATCTTACCATCCTGACTGATGTCAAAAAACAAAGAATAAAGAATAATCTCAACAATTTTGAGTCACAAAGTTCATTCAATTCAGATTTATGAGAAAAACGTTAAAATATATCATATAGCCCAACTATTTTTGTGTCAAAAACCAAAGCCCTTCCGCAACAATTACAATGGACAATATTATTAGTAATAGACAACATACATGCTTCTTGTCACCAATTCTGTTTCTAGACTATGTGGGTGACTCAATAAAAACACTGATTTCAATGATACAAAGACTAAAGTACAACACAAGAAAACTTGTTAAGAGTAAAACCTATGATGACCAAGTATTGCTGGTGATGGATTCATGAAAATTGAATTGACAGACTATTTACCACACCCATCAATCTCTTGGGCGGGCCAGCCAGAGCGAACTGAGAGCACGCAGCCTCGAAAAGTAGTCATGGATAGCAAGGAGTGCACGAGCTGATTGGCGAGTTGTCAGTATACGGTGCATTTGTTGTAGAGTCTGCTGGCGCAGATTGTCAGCCTTATAATCACAAATACCACCCATAGTAAGATATTTTAATAGCGCTATTTATTGTAAATAATATGACATGAAATGCAGTTTACAAGAGAATTTCTTGGTTGTTTTTTTTCTTAGGGGGAATGGATAAGACACGAGTAACTAAATTGAACCAAATTAAGTTGAGTAAGGAGGCAAATGATCCGTGCAGCAGCAGCAAAAAAAACCACTTCCAATTAAACCCTCACTAGCGAAGGTTGGATGAGGGCAATCCTTGTACGCAGCCTTACCCTTGCATATATGCAAAGAGACTATTTCCTGAATTCAAACCTGTGACATTTCAGTCACTAAGGAGTAGCTTTATCACTACCCTTGTACGCAGCAGCGATGAAGCTAAATTGAGACAAAAGTAATAACCAGCACTGCAGATTTCAAAACTGGTCAGATGACACATGCAGGTGAAAATTCCAACAGGTTTTACAATTCAAAATCTCATCCCCTTCTACCCCAAAAAAATCTTAGGGAATGGGTGCATTTTTCTTTGGCTGGAGCAAGATGATTATTATTATCAATTGTACATAATGTTAAGAAACCAGGGCTAGACTAAAAGCCTCTTCAATATTCACCAAAAACCACACCAATGTAGCAAACTATTTGCATACAAGTGCAAGCAAGAAAAATTTACCTGTCGAATAAACCCCTCGAGTGTCCCTAGCTTCCCCATGGCCATAGCCATTTGACCCATGTAATTTGCCACATTCCCTGATGTACCAGATGAGCCAGGTGTTCCAGTGGACAATGTCTCTGCAAGGGACTGTTGCAATGCTTCCATGCCCTGAGACAATGCATCTTCTGCTTGTTGGGAGGATTGCTGCAAGTTGGTAATACCCACCAGCTGCTGCTCTGTGAGAGGTTCCAACTGACCTACCAGGAGCTGCAACCAAATTCGTGGCACTCAAGTCAAATGTAAGGAAGTTATAAAATGATTCGTGTATAAGCGTTATCATGTGAAAAGTTAAGACCTCTCTGTGGCTCAGGGCATTTAAATATAACACATGTTAATTTTTATTCTTTTTTTCGACACCTAACTCCCATCACCCAAGTAGATTCTTATTCTTGATGTAATATTTATATATCTTCAACATAAGTCAGAGATTTAGGGTTTTATTGATTTTGAAGCACTAAAACAAATTACCGAAGTATTAGCACAAAGCAGGATTTACCCATTTCTAAAACATGCAGTACGCAAGTGTTACAGTAAAAAAAAAATGTTGAAATTGTAGTTTTATCTTAAAAATAATATAGATATACGGACACCTGCAAAGACTTATTGCAAAATTGGTTGTAAACTATCATGAACTATTAGACCAAAAACTTAAAGCTATTATGTGCATACATATGAATGATTTAATATTACATCTCCAAGATGCCCCTTCAAATAAAAACCCTGAGTTTGAAGCTTGGACAATTCTCAAGTCCACATCAAATTCAACATTTTATTAAAATAATGGAGGCAATAGGGATCAAACTCTAGACCATGTAAGGTACCAAGGTATTGCAACTATATTACACAAGAATTTGGAAAGAAAGACTTGTATTGCAACTACATTGTGCTCGGAGATCAGTGAGATATCCGGTGTTGATTTGGAAAATTACAGACCAATGAAGGAAACGATAACCTCGAGTTTTCGAGAGACTCAAGTCTCTCCTAATACTTCTCTCTTACAATCTCTCAGTAACCATCACATGCCCCCTCCCCCTCTCTTTAACTCCACTCTCCCTCAATGCTGTTGTAAGCTTTTCCCTCCAATTTCTCACACAGTCTGAGCCCAATTAAGGGTGTAATCCCCTGTTACACCTCCTACGGTAAACGTGAGTTATTGGAGACTTCCTATCAACCACTTGGTCATAATGGCTCTAACATAATATCATGAACCAATTGTCTCAAAAGTTTAAGCCATTAAGTTAAGACACATAAATTATTTTATATTACATCTCTAATATAAATTTTATAGAATTATTCAGAATAAGAAAAAATTATAGATGAAGAGAACAAGCAGACAACCAGTAATGAAAGTTTAAACTAGTTATTATGCCAGATTCTAGGCAACAAATAAAGCAGCTGCCTACCCCCTGTATTTTCTACCACCTAACCCTTATCATTGTGTGCAGGTCACAAGTAAGTAAATCTAACTCCATGCTTGTTCCAATTAAAAGTTAAAACCACACAGACTACCAGTGGCATCAAAAGCAGCATTCCCACATCCCACTAGTAAGTCATACGCGATCAAGTCCGATGTAATACTCCAACATCATTCATCTAGATTCCTGATCAACCAGCAAAATGAGGCAGCAACAACAAATATAGATGCAACAAGCCAACTAGCATGTGTACAGAATTACTTCTTTTCAAAAAAAATCTGCATCTGACTTATATATTCCCCAAAACCTAAAAATAGTCTTTTACACTTTATGTTACCAGGAAATCATATTACTAGGGAATACCTATTTAGAAAGAAAAGGCTCAGCATTGGCTCACCTTGAGGATTTCAGACGACCGAAAACCACCAAGCCACATGAAACACCTCTCAGCAGGTGTTTTCCACATACCAGACAACAAATGGAAAACATCAGCCTTAGCTGCAACACCTTTCAGCCTAAAAACCTCTTCATAATGTACCACTATACCATCAACAATCATGCGAAGTTCGGTATCACTTGCATGAGAATTTACAGCCGCTCGCAGCTCATTAATTTGTCGATTCTGCTCTTCCAGCCACCTTGCATATTCTGCATCAAATTGCATCGCCCCTGTAAACAATGAAATAATGATTATGGATAAGCTAACATAAGTGGAGAAATTAAATGTTTACTGAAATAACTTATTACAACATAACAGACACAAATTATACTACTATGTTTCAGACATTATTCTATATTCAAACTGTAGGAATGAGTATCATTTAGAAAAAAGATACCATTTCCACTCATTGTATGTGCTTGATCACCCGAGCTTGATATGAAGATTCCCTACAGGAAGAAACAATGGATTTTGGTTTAAAATTGAACATGACTGCCAAGGAAATGTGTCATACCAAAAAAAAAAAGACGAGAGAGAGAGACAGAGAGATAGCATACTATTGATGCAATCGAATTACAAGGGTTATTAACTAAATCTCACCTGCTGCCTAGCTCGCTGAAGCTCTTGCTCTAGTTGGGTCAGCTTCAAACGACTACTTTCCAACTGTTGGACATAGGCCTATGTAAAAGGGCCACAGATGTATGAAGAAATGAGCTTACAGTATCATGTCTTGCATTTAAATGGCCAAGTGAGGAAATTAAACATAATTATTTCTTACAACTATTATAGAGGCCAAAGAAGTTATAAGGGAATCATTGGATTCCACTATATAGCAAATATCTATGATATAGAAAAGAAGAGTAAAACAGTTTACCAGAAGCACAGTACCGAAGAAGAGAGTAGCTCAACAATTTCCAATTCTTTTACCTATGAAACACCAAGGGGGTGTTTGGTAGAGGAGAAATTTATTTTTACCAGAGAAATACAATTATTAGGAATATGGTGGGAAAATAAGTTTGATAGGAAAGTTAAAAAAAAATTGTTTGGTAGGCCAAAATATTACCGGGAAAATTGGGTTAAATTTCCTGAATCTATAATTGGTTGAAGGTAAAATATTGATGGGAAAATAGGTTAAATTTCTTCACTTAGCCGGTAATCCCAAAATACCACATTGGATAAAAAATTTCAAACTTGTACCAAACATGGTATTATTAGATACCCACCCACACTTCCCCAGCAATCCCAAAAGAAAACTCTTACCAAACACCCCCCAAGTGACAACCTCCCTCTTTTCTGTCTTCTCAAATTATCTGCTACCAATTTAACTGAAGGAAGATTGAAGTAAGCGTAGCTATCTATCAAACAAAGATAGTTACAATATACAAAATCATAGAGGGAAACCTGACTTTGGTTTTCTCTACAGAATTCCTTTCTGATCAATAATGCCCGTTTTCAACTGACAGAAAGGAAGGAACACAAATTTCCTTTACTCTATAAGATACTGTTTATAGCACAATTGTTCTGAGAAACTGGTTAAGGCACATTTAACCATACTGTCATGGGCCAGATAAAAGTGTGGGAACAAAAGACGCGACTAATATGCCTTAACCTGTTTCTCAGAACAACTTTCTTGAAATGCGCAGGAATCATGGTATGTAGAGAACATTAATCCACAAATCCAGATAGGTCAGAAGGAAATAGCAAATTGGATGTTCATAGTGTAGGAGAAAGTTAGATAATTACATCCCATCGCATGGATAGAAATATCTAATTTTTAATGAGTAATTTTATTAACAATTCAAATCCTAACAATGAAGGCAGCAAAGAATTTATGATATTCTTCGTATTATTCTTCAATTGTTATTAAGTACTCAGGAACAAGCACCTAGTTGATATAAGTTGCTGAAATCAGAAATTTGCAGGAATGTTTCTGCTAACTACTATATTTTTGGATTCTGAAATCAATTCATACATGTTAGTTATAAAAGAATTGCAGCTTTAGAAAATAAAGAGTCATTACTGCAAGATTACCTAGTTCTCTCAGCACTTTCCTAGAATGGTCAGGTTTATACAAGATAAAAATTTAAAACTATATGATAAAGATGACATTAGGTGTCACCTACTTTGATCATGATTCCTTTTAGTGTTTAAGTGTCAACTTCGGCACCCACTAGGTAAAGAATATCATCAGAAAGATTTTAAAACAACGAAAATAAAAAGGAACAAAAGAGGAACCATAATGGAAGGATTAGAATGTCAAAATGTATAATAGCATTTATATCAGTACAAGAAACCAAGAAATGGTCTGAAAATTCTCGTTAAACATTTTACCCAGACATAAGATAATGTTAATCTTCAAGGGAAGAAGAGATTATTGATCCTCAGAATGAGAATAATGGATCTTCTTTCGCTTCCCGAAAGAAAAGTAAACAAAAAGATCAAGAAATTGGCATTTTTCACATACTGGTAAGCTCCTAAAACTTACAGCCAGCACCAGTTGATATTGTTACACTTGAGGTGGGAAGCCTTGCTGTAATCTTGAGTATTCTTAATAGAACCAGTACTTTCCAAGAAAGTGTGAGAAAATGAGAGAAAATGAGAGAGAAAGTGAAGAGAGAGAAAAACGAAATTCCCCTTAATTGTTCAGAGTGTAAACTGAATGATTATTTGATTTACACTGAAATATATATATTTATAGATGGATAGTTGTTAACTGCATCTGTTAGCTGTTATAACCATCCAAAACTGTTGTAACAGACTAACAGCCAACAGTCTAACAAACTAACAGAACAGCTTAGTGCAGAGTTATCAACACAACTTTACAGAACGCACTACTCTTACTTCTCTAATAATTTTCACATTCCTTGTTATATATAGAATTGTCTTATTCTACCTTTCTATACAAAAAATTATTTGCAAGAGTTGAATCGAGGTCCAATGCATTGTCAAGAAGGCCCATGTAATATGCAGACCTAAACTAATCATCCAAACTAACCAACTAAAAACCAAATCCATTTGAGTTATTGTAACATGATGACAATATTTATGGGAAAAAGATTTCTCATGTTGCATGAGAAATCTCCTCTCCTACCACTCTCACTTCGATGTCCGTGCCAATCACTTTTCTATTTTTTATTTTTTTCTTTAAGGTGGGCCCCATCCCTTTCTCTCTCTGTAGGAAAACTTGCATTTCTCATGCAACATGAGAAATTGCAAGCCCAATATTTATATGGGGAACAAAGAAAATATACACATTTATAAAAATAAATATTAACTGGAAAAAATGAGTAAATATGATTCCTACTTTCTTTCTCAATCGGCTTTTTCTCGCAGCCTCACGATTTTGAGCAAGCCTCCGAAGACTCTACAATAATATTAAAAAAAAGGAATAAGATCACTATGTAATAAATACCATTTGGAGTTTTAGATATTATACATGCAATAAAATTTATAATATATTTAACCTTCTGATCTGATTTGTCCTTCGATCTGTCACTGGAGTCAGAAGCCACAGCGGCAAGGGATTGACTTCTATCAAACTGCAAATATAGCATGCACCAAATGTTAGATTGTCAAGAATATCTAATATCAAAGCTTCTGCTCTGATTTAAGGAGTTAGACCCAGAAAGGCTTCTGCTCATGCATTATGTTTCAACCCTATGTAGATTAAAATCAATCATGAAGTTGGAACCTTGTTGACAAGTTCACTTGAACTGGTTGCCAAATGTGCAAATGTAGGATAGGGACTTGAGATATTATCAATTGAAAAAAAAAAAATCCCCATTAAACCCCAACTAGCGAGGATGGGGTGAGGGGAAATCTTGTTAGCAACCTTATCCTTGTATAATTGCAAAAAGGTAGTTTTATGGATTCGAATGATACAATTCAGCCCAAGACGTATAAGAGGGACCGGTCCAGACAAGTGTGGATTCAACCTCAAGAAGGCCTTGGCCCACATCCAACAAACCAACCACAAAGTAACCTGTAACAGAATGGGAGGTGAGGTGGCATGAAAGTGGTTATATCTAGTGGGAGGAAAGGGGATGGAGGTAGGCAGAAAAGTGTGACGTATCAAGGAGAGTGTGGGACCTCTACAATTGTCTCACAATTATCTTTACAATTCTGTTAGCATTTTTCTCTTTATGAACTGGTGTAATTTTCCTTTCGTTTGCCTTGTAAGGATTCATGGTTGTTATACCTGAGAAGGATAGTGAATACTAAGAAATATTCAGATCTTGATTGTTATTTGTCTTTGGTTGAGTTTTGTGTATTAAAACCGTAACAAACTGGTATCAGAGCTCCGATCTAGGAGCTCTGTGGAATGGTAGTGACGCGTCTAATGGAGAATCGTTTGGACATGATCGAGGAAGGAATGCGAAGAGGGTGTGCTAGATATGAAGAAAAGATGTTGAGGTTGGACGATCATGATGCAAGACAAACTGAGGTTCTTCACCGTCTGGGAGCTAACGAACGGGGAATGAACGAGGTTCTGAGGAGATTAGATGAAATGGCAGAGAGACTTCGTACTCGGTCTCGTGACGGGGAAAACGAGGAAGATGAGGAGGGCTCTCAGGAAAGGAGGAACGGGAGAAGGACGAACTTCAATATCCATGGCAACCGACGTTTAGAGGTTCCTTTATTTTCAGGAGACGATGCTTTCGGATGGTTGAGCAAGGTAGAACGGTACTTTGCCGTGAGCGGAATAGCGGAGGCGGAAAAGGTAGCCACGGTGATGGTGGTTCTGGAGGGGGAGGCTCTCCACTGGTTCCACTGGTGGGAGGCCAGCCATCCTAACGTCACCTGGGGAGTTTTCCGGCGAGAAATCCTCAGTCGTTTCCAATCGGAAGCCATCGATAACCCATACCGTGCATTATACACTCTGAAACAGAATGGAAGCGTGATGGAATTTCGAGCTCAATTTGAGAAGATGGTGGGGGCATTTCGCTTCGAAGACGAAGACCTCCTCAAAGGTGCGTGGTTGAATGGGGTCCGAAACAGCATCCGTGAGGAGTTGCTCATGTTACCGACTCTCTCCTTGGCGGACATGATTAAGATGTCGATTAAGGTGGAGAGAAGGAACTCGGCATGGAAGGACGAAGGGCTGGGGCCGTTGGGGAGAAATTGGGCTGGTGGGTTTGGCCGTAATCAAGTGGGCCAGCAACGGGGTTCAGGCCCAAGTGATAATAAAACATGGACCTAGGCCCAATCGAATTCGGGTAACAATAGAGCCCAACCCTCGAATACTTCAGCTGTCGGCAGCAATCATTCAGGGGTGGGACAATCGATCCCTAAGGTAGGGCAGATGGAGAACGCGAACGAAGGTGGCTCCTCCAAGAGCGCGACATCAGCCGCCGGAAATCGTGCTGGAGAAAGCAACGGCGGTCCGATGCGACGCTTATCGCAAGCAGAATGGCGAGATCACCAACAGAAAGGGCTTTGTTTCAAGTGTGACGAACGATGGCACCCAAATCACCGGTGCCAGGTTCGTCAACTCCATCTGTTGTTGGTGGAAGACGACGACGAGGAGGAGATCGAAGTGCAGGAAGAAGAAAGAAGGGAAACACCGGTTGCGGGGGTTGAAGGGACCGACAAGCCTCTGCAGCTCTCCCTTCAAAGCATGTTGGGGCTCTCTTCAAGCCAAACCCTGAAAGTATGGGGAAAAATCAAGGATCAGGACGTAGTGGTCATGGTGGATTGTGGGGCTTCCAGTAATTTTGTGAAGAAGGAAATGGTGGAAGAATTGGGTCTGGACATCGTTGATACCCCTTCATACATGGTGGAAATTGGAAACGGTTGCAAGGTGGAATGCAAGGGAGTTTGTAGAGGGGTGGTTCTAAACATTCAGGGAACTCAGATCAAGCAAGATCTTTACTTGTTTGAGCTGGGCAGTGCTGACGTTGTGCTTGGCTTAGAATGGCTGACTCAGCTAGGGGAGATCAAAGCGAACTTCAAGGAGATGACACTCAAGTATGGGGAAAGAGGGAAGGAGACAGAAATTAAGGGGGATCCATCATTATCCAGATCTGAAGCTTCGTTCAAATCAATCTCAAAGGCGTTAAAGAATCAGGGCCAAGGTTTCTATTTGGAAGCTACTATGGGGGAGACAACCGACAGGGAGGAAGGCTGGGATGAGTTGACCAAGCTGCTGTCAGATTTTGGAGACATTTTCCAAGTTCCCAAAGAGCTACCACCTGCTCGTGCCATAGATCACGCTATCCACCTCAAACCAGGGAGTCAAGTACCTAATATTCGTCCATTCAGGTATCCTCATTATCAAAAAAATGAGATTGAAGTTTTAGTAGCTGAATTGTTTAGCAATGGCATGATCCGTCACAGCACCAGCCCTTACTCGAGTCCAGTTATTTTAGTGAAAAAAAAAGATGGGAGTTGGCGCGTATGTGTGGATTATCGAGCGCTCAATAAAATTACTATCCCAGATAAATTCCCAATGCCATTAGTAGATGAACTCTTGGATGAGTTAGGGGAATCCAGAATCTACTCAAAGCTGGATTTGAAAGCGGGATATCATCAGATCAGGATGCGAGTTGAGGACATACCCAAAACGGCATTCCGTACGCATGAAGGCCACTACGAGTATGTGGTGATGCCTTTTGGGTTGACCAACGCTCCATCCACCTTCCAGGCGCTTATGAATGAGATTCTTCGACCTTTTCTCCAGAAATTTGCTTTGGTATTCTTTGATGATATACTAGTTTACAGCAAAAGCAAAGAGCAACACCTAGATCACCTAAGGGCTGTGTTTGAAGTGTTGAGGCAGCATCAGTTAGTGGCCAATCAAAAGAAATGCAGTTTTGGTAAGACTCACATTGAGTACCTGGGACATTGTGTATCGGCTGAGGGGGTTAAGGCTGATACAGAAAAAATTAAGGCTATGATTGATTGGCCGAAGCCCATGAATATCAAAGGGTTGAGGGGTTTTTTGGGATTGACTGGATACTACAGGAAATTCGTAAGGGATTATGGGAAGTTAGCAAAACCCCTTACGGACTTGCTGAAAAAAGAGGGGTTCAAGTGGAACAAGGAGGCAGAAGAGAGTTTTCAGACTCTGAAGTTGATGATGAGCTCGGTTCCAGTGCTGGCCCTCCCAAATTTCAGCAAACCATTCACTGTGGTCACCGATGCCTCTGGGAAAGGAATTGGAGCAGTGTTAACTCAAGAGGACAAGCCTATTGCCTTCATGAGCCAAGGATTCTCCCATCGTGCTTTGTCCAAGTCAGTGTACGAAAAGGAGCTAATGGCAATTGTCTTTGCTGTGAGGAAGTGGCGACATTATCTTATGGGTCGACATTTTATCATAAAAACTGATCAACGGAGCCTTAAATTCTTGAATGAACAATCAGTGTTGAGTGAAGAGCAACAGAAATGGACAGCTAAACTTCTTGGATTTGATTTTGAGATTCAATTCCAACCGGGCAAGGACAATCAAGTGGCTGATGCATTGTCAAGAAAAATGATTTTTGGATCCTTGTCCACTGTACATTGGACTGCTTTGGAGGACCTCGAAGCTGAAATACAGCAAGACGCAAAGTTGAGAGGAATTGTTCAAGACTTGTTGATTGCTCCTGATGCTCATAAAGGGTTTTCATTGGTGGAGGGCAGATTATTGTACTCTCACAGGTTAGTGTTGCCTAAAAATTCTAAATTCATTCCTTCCCTTTTACAAGAATACCATGATTCGGGTATGGGGGGTCATTCCGGTTACTTCAGAACCTACAAACGATTGGCGGGAATGGTTTATTGGGAGGGCATGAGGAAAGACATAAAAAATTATGTGGCTGGATGTGCTATTTGTCAACAGTGCAAAGCACAAAATTTGTCTCCGGCTGGGTTGTTACAACCCCTCCCCATCCCTACTCAGGTTTGGGAGGACATATCTTTGGATTTTATTGGTGGCCTTCCTAAGTCTATCGGGTTTGATACTATCCTGGTAGTAGTGGACCGCTTCACCAAATATTCCCACTTCATTCCTATTAAACACCCTTATACGGCCAAAGATGTTGCTGATGTTTTTATTAAAGAGGTTGTGCGGCTTCATGGTTTTCCAGTCACTATTGTCTCCGACAGAGATAGAGTGTTTGTAAGTAATTTCTGGGCTGAAATTTTTCGAAGTGCAAACACCAAATTACATTATAGTTCAGCATATCATCCTCAAACACATGGGCAAACGGAGGTGGTTAACCGTTGCCTTGAAGCTTATTTACGTTGCTTTTGCTGCACTAAACCCAAAGGTTGGTTTAAGTGGGTCCCTTGGGCTGAGTTTTGGTACAACACTACATTCAAGGACACTACAGGTATGACTCCGTTTCGGGCTTTGTATGGGCGGGACCCTCCTACTTTGTTCAAATGTGGTACATTTGTGCCTACGGTGGATGCTGTCTCCCAATCATTAGCAGAAAGGGACGTTATTTTACAAGACCTACAGCAGCATTTACTTAAAGCTCAAGACCGGATGAAGCACTTTGCCGATCAACACCGGAGAGAAGTCCAATTTACCGTGGGAGATTGGGTGTACCTCAAATTGCAGCCTTATCGACTCAAGACTATTGCCCGACGTATCAATGAAAAACTTAGCCCACGTTTCTATGGTCCATATCAAATATTAGAACGGATTGGTGAAATGGCTTATCGTTTGCATTTACCATCTGGGTGCAAGGTCCATCCCGTGTTTCATGTTAGTCTCCTTAAGAAAGCAATTCACGTGGCAACAACTGTTCAGCCACTGCCTTCGGCTTTAAGTGAGAATTGGGAACTAGTAGTGGCCCCAGAAAAGTTGCTGGATGTGCGCCGTTCTATTCAGGATACCATACAGGTACTTATTCAATGGTGTGGTTTGCCTGAATGTGAAAATTCATGGGAAGAATTTGAGATTATTGCCCAACAGTTTCCTCAGTTTAACCTTGAGGACAAGGTTCTTCAATTGAGGGGAAGTATTGATACAATTCTGCCCAAGACGTATAAGAGGGACCGGTCCAGACAAGTGTGGATTCAACCTCAAGAAGGCCTTGGCCCACATCCAACAAACCAACCACAAAGTAACCTGTAACAGAATGGGAGGTGAGGTGGCATGAAAGTGGTTATATCTAGTGGGAGGAAAGGGGATGGAGGTAGGCAGAAAAGTGTGACGTATCAAGGAGAGTGTGGGACCTCTACAATTGTCTCACAATTATCTTTACAATTCTGTTAGCATTTTTCTCTTTATGAACTGGTGTAATTTTCCTTTCGTTTGCCTTGTAAGGATTCATGGTTGTTATACCTGAGAAGGATAGTGAATACTAAGAAATATTCAGATCTTGATTGTTATTTGTCTTTGGTTGAGTTTTGTGTATTAAAACCGTAACATCGAACCCGTGAGCTTTGAACAAGGGAGAAAATAACATAAAAGGTAAAGAGAAATCACCCGCTGATTCTTGTCATCAGTGTCACCATCTGTAGAAATATCGGTCCGAGGACTGACATCAGCCATGGCAGACTCTTCCTGGTTTTCTGTATTACCACCTAATATGGTGCCAGGATTTGATGACTGAACCTTTTGTAATTGCAACCTATGCAGCTCTGTTTGGTTCGTCAATAGGCTTTTATCAAGTGAAGTTGGCAACTAAATCAAAGAAAAAAGAAACAAAAAATGGAAATAAGATACATTGTAGCCAGCTAAAAAATCATCTTATTAACAAAAACAGGAAGTTCATTACATGAAAAGAACTAGAAAAACTCACCTTAACAAGAGTACTAATTTGAACAGGATCCAGAGAAATTGTTTGGCTACTTACTTTTAGTGAGTTAAAAACTGAGTCTGAATCAATTATCAGGAAAAATCGTTAGTGAAGGAAAGAATGGAAAAAAGTGTACGTTTGTTAATAAGAATTATAAAACAAATAATCAGTTTATAGACATTGACATCTAGATGTTTAGCCAACAGTAACTTAAATTTTTGCATGTGTGCTTGTGAGTGAGATTATTCCTTTTTCTTGATGTTAGCTTTGCCAAGTAGCTACTAAGTAGTTATGTACTCGCAGATTGCAAAGCGCGACCATTGCATAGTTCCAGATTTTTTTATTTTGAATGAATACTAATTAAACATCGTTTAGACAAACAAAAAAAGGTCAGGTCCGATAAAGATGATTTGATGCTTCATGACCTGAGATAATACAACAAACTGGCCGTATTTGCTTGTTACATGTAAACTCTGCTATGATAGGGTACATGAATACTTACTTCCACTCACATCGACAGAATCCTCCAAGCGATATGATTGATCAAATGCTCCAAAGTCAGAAACATGAAAAGAATCAATTGTGCTCCCCTGTGTATAGCTGAAAAACATACTTTGTCAGAACTAGACAAACACAATTCAGTTCATGTGTTCATTTTATAAAAAAAATCACATAAAAACATAAGTTATCTATAAGTTGATGGATGCAAACTGCAAAATTAAAAAGTAGAACATAGCATCAGGTATACCAATCCAAGTTTATGATTTTCTTTTCACACTACATATTATATTCTTCAACATCAACATCGCCTTTATCCTAAACTCAGGATAAAGGTGACTGAAGCATTTTTTTCTCATAATGGAAAGGGAAACAAATGTGAGCAAGGAGAAAACTGGCATTCAAATAAGTCAAATCACGATCAAAGCAAAGTGAAAGTAGTCTCTAAAATCATAATGATATAATTTGTTTAAGACTTAAAGAATATCAAATCCGTTATATGGACTTAAACACATTAAAGAAATTCATTATTTGCAATCCCCCAAATTGTTATCTTTAACACTGATAAGAACCAAAAAAATTATTAATAATAAAATAAGGATGAACCCCAAGTAAAACGGATCAGAGTCACTCAAAACAAAATAAAAGGACTAAATATTGCAGAACTTTGAGGGTACACAACCTTACCCAGGGCTTCGAGAGTCTCCCAAACTCTCCCAATTTTCAATTTCTAATCACTCAATAGTCTGCCATAACCTCCTCCTTCTCCCTTATTCATCACAGATTACCAATAAATACATAATCAATCACCCTTAATTATGAAATCAATAATCAATAATTACACAGTCAACCACCCATAAATCAACTCATAACAACATAATCAATCACCCATAAATACAAAATCACCTATGATTGGTACCTATATAATAATTCATTTATTGTGCACACTCAACATGGTGAAGGTTCGTGTATTCCTATCAATACCCCCCAAAACTTTCACCTTGCCCTCAAGGAAAAGGCCAGCCTATAAAAATCTCCCCCAGGTACAATTGCTTGAAATGTAGGGATTCACTTACGTAAGAAACATAAGAAATTCCACCAGGATCCCATCCAGCCTAACTTTGACTAGCCAAAACCAGGTGTCTTGGATCTGAGTTAGCCCTGTTGAATCATAGGCTCACAAGCCCAATTAACAGATGGAAAGGGACCCATGTCCGTATGTACGTCTGGGAATGTCATGAGAGTGCTTTAGGCCTGATCCATTTTGCTATTGAATTGACCCAATTTTTCTAAGCCCTTCCATGACCTAGTACCATCCTATCTCTTCAGAAAAATCCCTCCTTCTTATGAGTGTTCAAGTCTGGTGGATCAGGTAACAGTGATGGGTTGTCAACCTCCTTCAATAGAGTTGGTGTTGCTATTACTAGCATATTGCTCATCTCAGTCTGGAATGGCATGCTTCCTAATATCGTTTAAGGCTGCATTGAGTAAACTTCTCCATACAACTTCTCCGTACAAGTTGAGTTGCCTAAATGAAGACAGTGGTTGTGCATCCTCCTTTGGATTCAATTTTCAACTCCCAATAGCATTCTATCTCTTCACGCTCTTTCTTCTCTACTTCAATTTCTCTCTCTTTCGACCCCTCTTTTTCTAGTGGTGGAATCTCTCCTTTCATCTCTTTTTTTTTGGAATAGGATTTCCCTTTCCATTTTTGGAGTTTAAAATTCAGATTCTGCCCCTCTACAGCTTCAGAAAAATTCTAGTATTCCTATGCTGCTTCCTTGGCGAAATACTACTCCATTTGTATCAACAATCAATCAGTTTCATCTCTCCCAGATCGAGTTCTGATACCAATTGATAAGAATCAAAAGCTTTATTAATAACAAAATAAGGATAAACCCCAAGTACAATGGACCGAGTCACTCAAAACAAAATAAAAGGATTAAATATTGCAGAACTTCGAGGGTTTGAAACCTCCCTGCCTAGAGCTTTCGAGAAGCACTCATTCTCTCCCAATTTCCAAATTCTAATAACTCAATGGTATGTTTCACCTCTTCTCCCCTATTTATCACATATCACCTCATAAATACATTATCAATCACCCTTAATACGAAATCAATCACCAATGATTACATAGTCAATTACCCATAAATCAACCCATAACTACAAAATAGATTACCTATAATTACATAATCAATCACTCATGAATACAGAATCACCTATGATTAATAAACATAAATACAAAATCACCCAAGATTGAATTAATACCGAATCCACCGACAATAAAATCCTTTCATTTATTATGCACACTTAGCATGATGAAGGTTGATGTATTCTATCACACTACCACACAACAAACAAAGCAAGACCAACAATCATCAAACAATACTACATCGTAACGAAACAGCTCATCAATCAAAATTGAAGCCAAAATGACTTTTGGACTCCTTAAATCGACAGATATACCTAAAATTTGTATATTAACTCTCTTTTAACCATAAAAGGATCTTGATGTCTAGGATGACTCAACAAAGCTAGAGTACAACTTTGAAATTTCTCCCCTGCATTGCTTGACTAGCTTTGGAAAATAGACAAACACCGACACAAAGGGCCAGATCTCATGAAAGAGAAGTGTGGGCATGTTGGAATCACGGTCTCCCATCTGGAAAAAATAAATAAATAAAAAAATCTAAGAAAGCCAAAAAAAAAGGGCCCACAACCACAACAAACCCCATTTAGATGGGTCTTGCTTGAAATGCCAAAAAAGGTCGCCATAATTGAAATATGGGGTTTTTCCATTGTGGGCCCATTGTCTATATCCGTGCTTTTCCCGTTGTGGGTCCATTGGTTTAGGCCTTTTACCACACTTTACAGGCATTTCACGTTTTCTGGGGTTTTCCAGCTTCTTTCCACTACCCCCAGTCAACATCTGGGAAGATTAAATGAGGCTAGAGTTCAACTTCAAGATTTCTCTCCCTCGATGCTATGTTGGCATTGGAAAAAAGACAAACATCAACGCAAAGGGCCAAACCTGACAAGAGAAGTGCGTGGGCATGTTGGACCGAAGAAGAGAATGATCGAACAAGCATGAGAAGACTGGGTTGGCCATGGGTCAAAATGAAATGCAAAAACTGAGGTGAAACTTGCAATTGACAATGAAAAATTGGAGAGTGATCACAATAAACTAACTTTGAAGGGGCGAAATGAACGATAATGGACACATCGAAGGAAGAGGAGGAAGGCAAGTTTGTTCAATGGCGAAGCGACAAGAATGAAGCCCACATGCACCACCTCGCACGGCTGGAGTGACACAATGCAGTATGGACACCACAAGCATAAGGGCGCGTCGGTAGGCTTTTGGACCTAGGTCTTGGACAGATGGGCGCATCTTGTCGGAGTCCAATCTAACCATCATTAGCCGTAAATCTTGCCGGAAAAGCCAACCAGCAGCGCAAAAATCTCCAGTCGCGAGCACATGGTTTGCCAGATGACAATGGGTCCACCAAGGATCAATGAAATTGAGGAGACACTCCAAATTTGGTAGTTACTAGCCGGAATAGTCGTTGGCATTTTTTTCTGGTGCGGCGAACATCAGTGGAGGGTCACCAAAGAAGTGACAAACGACTAAGGCGTGGTTGTCTGAGATGCAACAAAAGAAACTAGCGAGAGAAGGTTGACAAAGCAAGAAATTAACATACAGTTTCATATTTTTGGCAAAAGAGTGACAAGACAAGCCGTGGAGAATGATAACGCTTTGATACCACGTCACACAACCAATTCAACTTAAAAGCTTAAGTTGTTAGGTGAAATTAGATAAATGATTTTATATTTTATATAATACTTCTCACAAGCCCCCCTCATACAAGAATTCATTGAACTTGAAGGATGGACAATGCACAGGCGCACCTACCCATGTTAAGAAGTTCCAAAATATTTATTAGAAGATTATTACAAGAATAAGGGGCAATAAGGATCAAACCTTAGACCATGTGATCACAATTGCTCTAATACCATGTTGAATAATGTGGAAACGAGAGGCAATGTTTTTAAATCTGTGTGTATCAATTGCACAACGAAGGCTCTATTATATAAAGTGACTAGAACAATTACACAAGACTACTATAACGATGTGAGACTTCATATCAACCTATTTTCAGTACTTCTAACAGCCAAATTACTATCAACAACTCTAGTCCCCAGTACCACACAAAACTATTGTTACAATCATAGAACTAGCTCAGATGCATTTACAAAGAAAAGCTGCATAAGTTCAACTAACTTTGGTCACTCTCCAAGACTCCAACTCAATTATATCATATTTTGATCCACCCACTCCTCAACACAACATTCTCTCCTTATGTGAAATAGCTTACGATACTCATTTTAATTGTAATCAAGTACATAATACATTCTACACCAGGACAAACTTTCTCAAGATACCATATGCAATTCTTGACATGTTAAGGTTTAACCTAGAATTGAAAAATTGAATTGTAAAGCCTCACTCCAACCATCCAAGGGAAGAACATTGGCACTTCCCCATGCACATATGTAGCGAGGAGCAAACTGAATTTGAAGAGAAAGACAGCACACTTTGGTGGTAGTACTAGACTACGTGTAGAAGGAAAAATCAATGTCCATGCTGTAGTAATGCATAACAGGTATTGTTTTGATGCTTGACGTAGTGGGTTAAGAAGAAATTTGTCATATCATCAATTCTTTTAACTACTAAATAGTCCACCAAAATCCAAAACATCTTTCCAGCATTTCTGTATTGTTTCTATTGAAGCTCATCTTTCCTCATACAATGCCTATCCAGTAAGCTATGTTAATGTAATACTAACATTATGAAATGGACCATTCTAGACCTTATAAACAACAAAGTAAAGGTAAGTACGAAGATTGGTATCATAATATCCTTATTTTAATTGAATCTATCATAGTGATCCAGAGCTAAAATAAAATGGAAATGAAACAGTAATCATCATGGTTCCACCTGCCCAACTGCAGCCACAGACTTTCAAGTTAAATCTAGGGAGATTGTGCTCTGAGTGCAGTTGCTAAGTGATTTGCTGAAATTTTCTCTAGGCATAGCCCCTAGGATCTTGAATTGAAACCCACCTTCACAAGAGATTGGGGACTCGAGGAGAAGATTGGTACTTATGTCCAATTACAAGGGCATAAGTCCAATTCCAGCACCACTAGTTTATATAGGGCCTGTTTGGTGTGATGTATAAGGCCTGATAGTATAAGCTTATACTATACGTTATGACATTTTCAGTTGTTTGGTGTGACCATCGTATAGTATAAGCTTATACAGCAGGATCCCCTTATACATCAAAATGATGTATAACTTAATCAAGCCTAGGAGTGGTGGATTAGGCATGATAAGAAATCGATGTATTAATATTGCTCACAAGTACAATTCCCAAGAACTAATATATCATTTCAATATTTCAATATTAAAAAAAAATTAATATATTAATTTTTAAAATATTGGAGGATATTATTTTATACAATACCATACCAAACGCTGGATAGTATTAAAATTTAATCAGATCTTATACAATCAGGTCTTACACTATCAGACCTTATACTATCAGGCCTTATACTATCAGGCCTTATACTACACTATGCACCAAACATGCCCATAGTTTTATTCAAGCAAACTGGAGAGTATAATAAAACCCTCTAGTATCTATTCCTTATTCACAACAAAAGAAACCCAAGCAACAATGAAAATCACAATCTTCTAGATATTCCAAGTATCATCCTTAATGTATCAGCAAAGGACTAAGAAACATCTCAATCTAGAAAGACAAGAAACTTCTCTTGCACTACTGTAGTAAACAACATTAGATGAATAACTATAAGTATTAATTAAAACCAACATTCACAACAAAAATTCAGCAAAAAAAATTAAAAAAATAAAGAAATAAATAAAATATGAATGAAAAAACAAAAAAGGTTTGTGCCCCTAGATATTCAAATCCTACACTGAGTGAGTATCTGCAAAGGGGGAAAATACCGTGAATTTGAAATGGGTAACTGAGAATCAAAGCTCGGCATCCCTCTTTCTGCTCCCTTGTCATCTTCAACACCAACCCTGCTTCTACTCCCCATACATCATTGTTACCATCATATCATAAATTCACCTTCTGCCAACAAAATATGCAAACCTAAAACAAATAACAAATTCAAGAACAAAGTAGCTGCTTCAGTAAAGTTAGAACACTTAACTCTCAGAACTAATAGAAAGTAAAACAGCATCAGAAACAAACACAGTACAAACAAACTAATCCTAAACAAAACATAAATTGCAACCTTGGAAAGCATGAAGTGAATTCAAATCACAAGAATACAGGGAGTACCATAGAAACAGAAAAAACAAAATCACAAAATAGGACAAAACCAAAACCCTTAGTTTCAGTAACTAGTGTGAACAAAATACACCAACAGCTGTCAAAAAAAGCGCAAACTTTTGGCACATCCATGTGTACCCACAAGCCCAACTCGCGGAAAACGAGAATACACCACCCCACCAACGAGGTGGTTCAAAGTCAAAGCAACACACTTTGACAAAAAAAAAAAAAAAAAGACTAATTTGACATCAACTCAGTTACACCCAGATGCCCAAATGAATTTTTTTAATTAAAAAAACACCAAATCCAAGCTCAACAAGATCAAAAATTTCAAAATCACCTAGCCCCAGTTGCAGTAAAATCAACCATGAACATGATGGTTTTTACTCATGCACCATAAACTATAGCAAATGATGAACCAAACCCACCTTGGAATTCTGATGATGATGAGTGATGATGGTATTTTTTCAACTCTTTATGTTGTCGTTGGATTATTGGATTAAAGTAAAGGAACCAGGAAAGAGAGAGGAAGGGGGAGAGAGAGAGAGAAGGATGATTCCAATCTCTAGACGTCTTCTTGTGCCTAAATCTTCCACTTTCCAAGGACTAATGATTTTTTAATTACATTTTTATATAGTAATGTTCTAGTGCCTTGACATGTATTGTATTTGTATTTAGGGAAAAATATTTATCGTTTTAAACGACATAACTTATATCATTTCACTCTCACTTTCACACAGAAATGAGATTCACACCTTTATTTTTTTTTTGTCAATTCTTTCTTCTCCTTTATCTATATCTTTCTCTTTTGAAATGACATAAATTTACATCCTTTAAAATGACACACACTTTATCCTTGTATTTATAATGCTTATATTTTTATTATAGTCACTCCATTAAGTACGATAAAATTCTTCCCGCTTCATATTATTATTATTTTAGCCTTATTATTCTTACTACTTACTTGATTATCATTGAATTAATTTAAAATTAACTATTAAAAAATAAAATAAAAATTACTATTGATTTCAAATTAATCCAATAGTAATTAATGAGATAATAAGATTAAAATAATAATAAATATAATATTCCCCTAAATTTTTAATACATATGTAGCACCAATACGACACGCGACACGTGATACGACACGATACGACACTCCGACACGTCTATCCTAAAAAATTGTGGATTTCGACACGTTGGGACACGTTTTAATATTAAATAATATTTTTAATTTATATAGTGTATATTTCATTTAATATTTATAATTTAACAAAAAAATGAAACTAAATCAATAATACCCATAACCCCTTATAAAGATGGAAGCTTTAATAAAAAAATAAAAACTGGGATGAGAGAGATATAATATCAGATAGAGAGAACAAATCATATTAGAGAGAGATCAGAGAGAATGAGATACAACAAGAGCGTAATAGGAATTGACAACAATGATGCTGGTATGATCTCTTATCTACTTATTGGGAAAAAAGACAAAAAAATAAAATTGATATGATCAGGTAGAAGCTTTATTAATATATTTTAATTTTAAAAAAATTTAAAAAAAATTTAAAAAAAATTACGAAAATGTCATTTGACCGTGTCGGACACGGTCAAATTCGCGTGTCGGAATGGTCAACGTGTCGGAAAACGGTCAAATTCGCGTGTCGGAATGGTCAACGTGTCGGAAAAAGTCAATCGCGTGTCCGACACCGTGTCGGAGCGTGTCGCCGTGTCGGAGCGTGTCGGACCCGACTCTTCCTGTTTTTACAAGTGTCCGTGCTTTTTATGTATCAAAAACTTGATTTTGTGATTTAAACTGGAACAATCTCATATTAACGAATCTATGAACTTGGTGGTTGTCCTTGTATTTTGTTTTCTATTAATTTATTTATTTTCATCTTCAAAATTTTACTACAAAATGTTACTTTATTTAGGAAATTAGACGATTAGTAAATACTTGAA
Organism: Gastrolobium villosum; assembly: GCA_032173675.1. Taxonomy (NCBI): domain Eukaryota; kingdom Viridiplantae; phylum Streptophyta; class Magnoliopsida; order Fabales; family Fabaceae; genus Gastrolobium; species Gastrolobium villosum. The sequence goes on from JAVKPL010015927.1 coordinate 47,495, forward strand.
TTAATTGGTAAGGAGTTATTCCAACTTAATTAATGATTTTGAATTTGAATTCTTAAAGATATGACTAGCCAAATAATCAATAAATTAATAAATAATATTATATTATATATTTTTTTTTTCTCATACTTTATTTAAGGTAAATAGTTTACTCTCACCTTACCAAAATAATATTTTTTTACTAAGTAAGCCAAAATGATGAAAGAACCGCTTGTACAGAGTTACCATTTAAGGATTTTTCTATGATTCACAACGCAATAAAAGACCAAAGCACCAAAATAAATTCAAGGATGGATTCTCAAAATAAATATTCAAAGAATGTGTCCTTGACATTTAACTGTTATTAGTCAATCTAGGATTGCACCAACTACCAGTAGTACTCTAACTAAATTTTTAGCCATAAATATCTTTTAAGTTTTTTTTTTTTTTTTTTTTTTTTGTTCTTAGGTTTGAGTAAATCCTTTTTCTCTTTCTAAGGTCCCCTATAACCAATTTGCATCTATAGTCTTCTTTCCTTCGAGCAAGTTCACCCAATTCCTAGCTATGTAGCACCGACACCGACATGGGATACGCGACACGACATTCCGACACATTAATTCTAAAAAATGTTAAATTTTGACACGTTAGGACACGTTTTGATATTAAATAATATTTTTAATTTATGTAGTATATATTATATTTAATATTCAATAATTTAACAAAAAAAATGAATCTAAACTTATAATATTTATAAATTTTGTAAAGAAACATAAGATATCCCAAATATTTATATTAAACTCAATAAAATGGTAATCGTAATCCAACGAATCTAATTACTGGAACTTAAAACTCAATACACCGTAACCTTTGAACGTTTTTTTGAATTTTTATAATGCGTGTTGAAGTGTAGGGGAGTGTCGAAAAATGTCGAACACGACACGTCAGGGTTCTTGAAGTGTCGGTGCTTCATAGATTCCTAGTTTTTTTTTTTTGGTAAATATAGATTCCTAGTCTTAATCTTATTAAGTGTTGGTCTCCTTAAGAATGACTTGCCCCAATTCCAAAACATTTAGAGCATCATGAACATTTTTTTTCTCTTTTTTGGAATTCTATGCTAGATAATTGTGAAATAAAAGCACGAAGCGGGATGGTAATTTTTCATATTATATATTTGAAGATGGAATGTTTTGTACATGTACCTATCTTTTGGATCTTTTAAACATGAACAATATAATATGTAAATCTTTTGGATTAATCGAAAGTTTGGGGATTTGTAAGTTTCTTAACATGTAAACCAACTTTGATTTATGAAGCATTTTATGGTCTTAAGAGTGTAAAATTGTATTTTTGAAAAGTTTGATTTGTGAAAAAAATGTGTATGCAAATGACTTTAGAATTGATAATGTGTTGTTAATTATAATCCGTCATCCACGTTAAATTTAGTAAATTTAGTTCATGAAATTAAATCCTACGAAAATTTATTGAGATAGATTATTTTATCTATCTTTTTTTATGCCCGTCTATCAATATTATTATATCAGAATATAAAAATGAGAGAGAAATGATAAGTGTTAGTTCATATTATGATCTGATGGCAAAATAGACATGCAAAAAATAGATAAAATAACATATTCCTATTACTAAATATAAATAAAACTTTGAGCATAATTCTTTAAATCTGATGATGCATTAAACTCTCGTTCCCTCTCATAAAGTCTTCTGCTTCCGCCATCACTAACTAATAACGCAATATGTATTAAATTAGGGAATGAATATTTTCATGAGACACAAATTTATGTGAGAAGATTTGAGTCATTCAAATATTTATTAACGTGATCATTTTCTCATTCTCTATCTTAATGCATTTTTGTATCATCCTTAATTTATATAAAAATAATTGAGATCCACTCACATGACAAGATCCATATATATATCCACTAAATTATTTTTTGAGTTTAAAAAAAAAAATTAAAAAAAGTGTTAGAAAGAATACTTGTAAATATTTATTTCCTTATTTTATTAGGATTTGATTTAGGTCTAGGCTAAGCCTATTATTGTATCTATATTGTACTTCTTGTATCAATTCAAAATACACAGATTTATTTTCAATGTTCCTTTCGTCTCTTGTTATTCAATATTATATCAGAGTCGGGTTGTGCTCAAGCTCAGTTGATGGAGAGCATACCAATGATGGCTTTCACATAAGTGGATGGACCAATGAACTCAATGTCTTAAGGTTTTAGGTTGAGATATGGTGTCGTACCCAGTTGGTGTATTTGATCCATTTAACTCATTGGTGGTGGTCTCCCACTACGTGGCGGCGCGTAAAGGCTCTGTTCCGGTGCGATCGGTTGCGTTCTTCTTATCTCACCGCGACGGTTCTGGATCTGGTCTTATTTTGGTGTTTCGACATCATTTTTTTTTACGCACAAATCCCTCTTCTACCGATTAGTTTTGTGATCCGTCTTTCTATTTTTTTAATCTTGATTATGGATTCCCCTATCTCTTCTGTTTCTGGGTCTCTGGCTACCCACAAGTTAGAGTCTATTAATTTTTCCAATTATATCCTTGCTCCAGTGAGTGTGGATAAATTGGATGGGTCGAACTATGATTCTTGGTCGTCAGATCTGCGACTTTGGTTGGATAGGCAGGATTATACATCTCATCTCACTACTAAGGCTGATTCTATTGCGGCTAATGAGCGCATACGATGGAAAATGATTGATGCTCAGTTATGTTGTCTCATTAAAGCTACTCTTCATCCTTTAATTAAGGAATTTTTTTGACCTGCCAATACCTGTGAAGCTATTTGGAGTCAGGAAAAGGCATTGTACACCAATGATACATAACGACTCTATGGTGTGTGTTGATAACTACTTTTGCTCCTCAGAATTTCAATTATCCTATGTCTGTCTATTTGGGGAAAGCTCATAGTTTACTTCATGATCTTAATGAACTTCTGCCCCTTACTGGTGATGTTACTAATGAGCAGGAATAGCGTAATACCCTTTTTATGTTGTTCATTTTATATGATTTGCCTTCCCATTTGTCTGCCAATTGGAATCAAATTTTGGGCTCTGCTACAGATCCTACACTGGATTCTGTGATGTCTACCTTGCTTAATATTCCACCTAAGCCCTCTACATCATCAGCACCTCCTATGCCCCATGTACCTTTGGTTCACATCGTTTACTCCTCTACCCTTGCTGCTCAGGGTTATGGTTGTGGACGTAAACCCTCTAAGGGAAAGCTACTATGCACTCATTGTCATCAGACCAATTATATTGTTGACCATTGTGGGAAGCTCCATGGCAAGCCACCTCAACCTCCTCGGAATGCTCATGTTGCTCAGGCTTCCTCTAGTGCTCCTGCTCTAGGGATACCTTCTGTTATGCAACCTCCCGCCGCTCTTCTTAATTAATTTGTGACTTGGTGGTCTGAGAAGAAAACATCTAGTCCTCTGCATCCATTGCTCCCACTGGTAATTCATTTGCTGGGATCTCTCATTTACACTCTCTAGGCCCTTGGACTCTTGATTCTGGGGCTTCTGATCACTTTTTTGGTAATAAGTCCTTATTTATTTCTCTTTGTACCACTGGTTCATTTCCTACTATTACTATGGTTAATGGGTCTCTAGTCTGATCCCGTGAGATCGGCATAGTTCTTCTTTTACCCCATTTATCTTTGGATCATGTTCTCTATATTCCAGATTCTCCTTTTAACTTACTTTCTATTAGACGTTTAACAAAATCCATTGATTGTGTTGTTTTCTTTACTAAAACCTCTATCATCTTTCAAGATCAGAGTTCGGGGAAAGAGATTACCAAAGGATGTGAGTCTCATGACCTCTATCAATTATTTCTTTCTTCTTCAGCCTACTCCATCGTGGATTTTCCTCTCACTATACATGCTCATTTGGTTCATCTAAGTCTTGTCAAGCTTTAGAAGATGGTGCCACATTTATCGTCTCTTTCTAGTTTAAATTGTTTGTCTTGTCAATTTGGGAAACATACTTGTAATATGTTCCCAAGTCGTCTTAGTCGTTAAGCTTTATCCCCTTTTTCTGTGATCCACTCTAATATTTGGGACCAAGTCGTCATCCATCTACTTTAGGGTTTATATATTTTGTTACTTTTATTGATGATTATTCCAGGTGTACTTGGTTATTTTTAATGAAAAATTATTCTGAGTTATTTTCTACTTTTCAGTTATTTTATAATGAAATAAAAACTCAGTTTGGCATTCCTATTCGTACTTTTCTTAGTAATAATGCATGTGAGTATTTATCTCATCAGTTTCAGCAATTCTTTTCATCTCATGGCATTCTTCATTAAACATCTTGCCCTCATATACCCCCAACAAAATGGTGTAGCCGAGCGCAAGAGTCGCCATCTTGTTGAGACTACTCATGCTTTATTAATTGATGGCAATGTTCCCTGCAAATTCTGGGGTGATGCTATTCTCATTCCATGCTATCTCATTAATCGCATGCCCTCATTTGTTCTTCATCACTAGGTACCTCACTATATTTTGTTTCCTCATCAAATTTTATATCCTTTGATCCCACTTATTTCTGGTTCTACGTGTTTTGTTCATCATCTCGATCCAGGCTTGGATAAACTAGCTCCCAACTCTCATAAATGTGTTTTTCTAGGTTATACTTGGTCTCAAAAGGGTTATCATTGCTACTCCCCAACTTTACGTTGATACTTTATCCCGGGTGATGTTTTCTTTTTTGAATCAGTTCCCTTTTTTGTCTATTCTACTACTTCTGTGGACACTGATTATGTTTAGTCATCTCTCTCTACCGACACCTTTGAATACCTTCCGTCTTTACCAGTTCATGTTTCTGACTATCTTTATGTCACTTTTTCTCCCAATGAGTTACAACATGGTTCTCCAGATGTTTCTGTGGGCTCACATTCGATTGCATCTCCTCTCTTAGCTTCAGTCCCACCTTCAACTAGTGACCTTCCCATTACTCTTCGTAAAGGTACAAGTGATACTCGTCCTATGGTAAGGTATACAGTTAATATTAGTTATCATCGTCTTTCTCCATCATATTATGTATGTCTTTCCTATTTGTCTTCTATGTCTATTCTTAAGACTACAAGTGGCACACTTTCACATTCTAGATGGAGACAAGCTATGGTTGATGAAATGAGTGCCCTTCATCAAAATGGTACCTGGGATCTGGCCCTTTTCCATCTAGGAAATCTATTGTTGGCTGCCGCTAGATTTATGCTGTTAAGGTTGGTCCTGATGGTCAAGTGGATCGCCTTAAAGCTCGCTTGTTGGCGACGGGTTTCACTCAAGTGTTTGGACTGGATTTTGTTGATAGTTTTTCTTCTATGGCGAAAACGTCTACTGTTCGCCTTTTTATTGCCATGGCTGTTATCCGCCACTAGCTTCTCTACCAACTTGATATTAGAATGCACTTCTTCATGGTGATCTTGCGGAGGAAGTTTATATGGAGCAACCTCTTGGATTTGTTGCTCAGGGGGAGTCAGATCTTGTTTATCGTCTCCACAAGTCTCTATATGGTCTCAAGCAATCTCCAAGTGCTTAATTTAACAATTTAGAAGTGTTGTTCAACTATTTAGTATGACTCGGAGTGTGAAGCTGATCATTTTCTCTTTTATCATCATTCAGCTTCGGAATTTTTCTAATTGGTGGTATATATGGATGATATTGTCATCAAAGATAGTGATAATCATGGGATCACTCAGTTGAAACAACATTTACGTTATTATTTTTAAACCAAAGATCTTGGGAGACTTCGATATTTCTTGGGAATCGAGGTTGCCAAATCTAAAAATGGAGTTATGATATCTCAAAGTAAATATGCTCTAGATATTATTGAAGAAACTATTTTATTAAATTCTAAGTCTGTTGATACCCTTATGGATCCAAGTGTTAAGTTTCTACCAAGTCAAGGGAGCCCTTTTTAGGTCCTGAGAGGTATAGAAGATTGGTTAGAAAATTGAACTACCTCACAGTCACTCGGCTTGACATTTCATTTGCAGTCAGTGTGGTAAGTCAATTTCTTAATTCTTCATGTTAAGAACATTAGAATGTCGTCATTCATATTCTTAAGTATATCAATACATCTCCAAGAAAAGGACTTGAATATGAAGATAAAGGTCATGTTAAAGTTATTGGATACTCTGATGCTGATTCGGCCGATTGTCCTACTAATAGGAGATCTACTTCTAGATATTGTGTCTTGTTAGAGGCAACTTGGTTTTCTGAAAAAGTAAGAAACAAAATGTAGTTGTCAGATTAAGTGCTGAAGCAGAATACCGCTCCATGACTACTATTACTTTCAAGCTCATTTAGCTTAAGCAACTTCTTAGAGAGCTCAAGTTTGGAGACACTGGACCAGCAACTCTCATTTGCGATAACCAAGCGATGCTGCACATTTCGTCCAATCTAGTGTTTCAAGAAAGAACCAAGCATATTGAAATAGATTGTAACTTTGTTCGAGAGAATGTCCTAGCTGGTGAAATTAAAACTAGTTTTGAACCTTCTAATGATCAATCAACAGATATATTTACAAAGTCATTGAAGGGTCCTCAAATAGAGCTCATATGTAACAAGGTTGATGTTTATGATCTATATGCTCCAGCTTGAGGGGGAGTGTTAAAAAGAATATCTTTACAATATCTATAATAATCTATTTCCTTATTTCATTAGGATTTGAGTTAGGTCTGGGCTAAGCCCATTAGTGTATCTATATATATTATACCTCTTGTGTCAATTCAAAATACACAGATTTAATTTCAATGTTCCTTTCATCTCTTGTTATTCAATAAAAAGCATTTGTAATATCTCTGCCGTCTTTTATAGTTAACGACTATGTTGCACTGACACCGACACAGGATAAGGGACACGACACGCCGACACGTTAATTCTAAAAAATGTCATATTCTGAGCATTAGGATACAGTTTGATATTAAATAATATTTTTAATATATAGATAATATAATTTATATTTAATATATATAACAGCCCATAATAAGTCATATAACCATTCAAATATTCAAATTCCATAACATAAATATAAAGCAAAATAGTTTTTCATGTCAAATTCCATAACAGAAAAAAGTTGATTTACAAATTATTTATTCATGTTTAGTTGCTAAAATAAAATTTAGACCTAAAAAAAACTGTGTTGGAGTGTTGACCGCGTGTCCCAAAATATTGACCTCATGTCGGACGCGTGTCGGAATGTGTCGATGTCCAACACAATTTTTTTTTAATAGTGTGTCAGTGCTTTCTAGTTTAACGTAATGCAAAACAATCCATGACATGAGTCACCTCACCTGGTAAGGGTGACCATGGTTTGAGTCTTTTGACCAAATTAAAAGCCTGCTTGGCACCTCTCCTTTTTTAAGCTAATTTTTTTAATAAAATAAAGCCGAAATTTGTTTGATAATTATATAAAAAATTTAGCTTAAAAGCTCAAATTAAAAATAATTGAAAAAAAAATAGATTTCTAATTTGATTAATTAGTTCAAACAATATCAATTTGGCAGTTGACTAAATATCCTTAATTTACTGAACGCTTTCTCTCATGTCCTTAGAAATAAAAGACTAACTCCATGTTTCGAATCTCATATGGATGAACCTATAACTCTAAAGGGTTGCAAATATGGATATAATGTTATACTTGTCTCAAATTGGATTCTTTACCAAAATAAATCTTAATTGATTATTTAGCTTTAGGATAGGTTCAATCAGATTTGGAAAAGAAAAATAATAATAATAATAAGAGAAAAGTTCAAAAAATCCCTTATGGTTTTCCTTTGAATCATTTTGTCCACTATGATTATTTTTAATCACTTATGCCCCTATGATTTTTTTCATCCATGTCCTTTGCAAGGGTTTCTAACAACAAAACCAAATTTTCTTTCATTATCCAGTTTCTGAAAAAATTTGTGAAGTGCCACATGACTAGTGATAGGAACATAGAAAATAATAGCAATAAGATCTTAACCAAATTATTTTTTATTAAAAATAAATTTATAAAAAGAGTCAAATGTCAAAGGCTAGAAGCCAAATTTTAACCAAAGTGCTTTTTCAAAAAATTTAAATTATTAAATGCAAATTTCCTTTCCCTTTCTCTTTATATGTACGGTTCTCCCCTCCCCTATTGCTCATAGTGCAAAGTTTCAAATTATTATTCTGTCGTTTACTTCTTGAGTAGTAGGATGAATGTGAGTATGCAATTGTGTTTGTTGTGTCTTTCAATGTTTGCAATTGAAAGGATCCACACGTTAAACTTTTAAATGAGATGATCGGATCAATTGTTACTTTAATTTGATTTTGTGATGCTTGTTTAATAACTCTTAACTTGTTTGATATTTTGTCTAAACCACTATATCCCTTTTGAAATATGCTTGGTAATGAGATTTACTATCAGCCTCTTGTTGGGATTTGAGTGGAGATAGGAATAGTAGACTATAGATACAAGGTATGTTTTGATGATAACAAAGTGGCAACAACAAAAAGAGAGCAAAAAACATCATGCCTATGTGAGGATTAAAGATATATGATTAAGTCATACAAGAAGAATGATAAGTCATCAAAGTGGCAAGAACAAGGATAAACATTGAATATCAAAGGCAAAAAACCATGGAGATCAATATCACAACCATGGTGAAAAAAGATCAAAATCAATAAAGGGTTACGAATCGAACAAGTATAATATCCCTCATAATTAAATTACACTAACAGGGGGTTAATGCATAATTAGAAGGTTAGATTCGGCAGAAAGCCTAATTATAAACTTAATTACTTGCATGTAAAAGTGTAATTAATGAGAGTGAGGAGTTAATGCTCAGTGGTGCAAAGTGAGTAAGGCCCAAATAAATTAAATAAATATGTCATGGGCCTAAGAGACTAACTAAATCAAAAACAAAGCCTAACTAGATAGTTGGAATTTGATTGTGTAAATAAATAATGAACCAAGGGGCAAAGGAGTAAAATCTCACTTTAGGCATTTTAAAAATATCAAATTTCTCTCTATTCTCTACCTCCCTCACGCCTCTCACCTCTTTTTCTTTCAAGCTCATAGGTGTTTTCATGAATGGAGGGAGAAAATGAAACTTGCATAATCTCTTCCTCTTGATAAATGTTGAGAAACAAGAAACCATAATCCATCCCCACTTTGCTCATCTCATTTCTGCCATTAGAGTAACCAAGAAGAATCTTCTTCCTCTCTTGTTGGGTCGCCACTTCCTAGGGCTGGAAAATTAGAGGAATCCTTCATTCATGGAGCTTGGATTTCATATACCACTTGTGTTGAGTGTTTGGAGGTAATCCATGAACTCATTGTGGGGTGTTGGTTAATTTTCATGATGTTGAAGATTAAGGTTTCATAAAAATTAGGGATTTTTGGGGTCAGTGTATGCATTTCAAAATTTCACATCAATATAATGTCATTGGTGGTTGGATTGTGAAATTATATTGTAGGAACATTGTTGTGGAAGGAGGATTAGGCCAACCCTTAGGGTGAGGTTGGGCATTCTTGAAACTTCAAGGATTGTGGTAAGTTTTTAAGCCTTAAGTGTGTGGAAATTAAAGAATAGTTATTGATTTTGAAATAATAGTCATGAATTGTATATAATTGATGATGCAAGCCCAACTTGTGTATAGGTTGGATTATTATGGATTGGTTGATATTGTGAGGATTGGGCCAAGAGGAGCTAAAGGAAAGATCGAAAGGTAAACTCTTGGATTTTGGGGATTTACCCCTTGTTGTTCCGCCACACTCATGTGGATAGTTGTGGTTTGTATAGCATATGTGTACATTGGTGTGAAAATTGGGTGTATATGCATGTTCTTGTATTGTGGTTGGTCTTGCGCTTATGTTTGACTGGATTGGTTAGTTTTGCGCTTATGCTTGACTGAATTGGATGGTCTTGCGCTTATGCTTGATTGGATGGGTTGGTCTTGCGCTTATGCTTGACTGGATTGGATGGTCTTGCGCTTATGCTTGACTGGATGGTTCTCTGGCCAGTAGAATCGCTATGTGTTGTATGTTATTTTGATGCCTGTATAACATGTAAGTGAGCTCAGGGTTGGAGGGGTCTCCAAAATCTCAGAGTTTACTGAGATTGTATCTCACCCTGTGTGGGGCTTATTTTTAGGTACCGTTAGTGGCATGATTGACGCATCTCAGGGCAGGAGGTTTAAGTAGAGGCATTGATATGCATATTTTGGAGTTTTGCATCCATTGACCGGAGAGCATGCTAGGATCCTTTTTATATATGTATTTGGTATATTTGACCATGTATGCACCTATGCCATAGAGGCAAGCATATGATTTCATGTTATATTATGAGACAACCATGTATTGATTTATGTTGTATCATTTGATGGAGGCACTAGCTAGTATTTTGATTATGCATGCAATTATGTCAAGATGAATATTTTGTGGAAAAGCATGGTGAAACTTGAATTGTAATTAAGTTACCATTGGATATGTATTTTGAGTAACATATGGATATGTCATTGAGACTATAGGAAATTGTATAATCTTATGAGTTCTTGTACAATTGAATAGCTTCTTATGTTAAAATATGGTGAATGATATGTTGGATAGTTATATGATCTATTAGGTGTTAAGAGAATGGTGAAAGAAGGAGGAGTTTCCTCATGAAGTTACATGAAAACAGGGGAGGACATGTGCTGCCCGGTTGGAGAGCGTTTTAGCGCTGATAAGGGCGCTAAAACGCGTTGGGTTCGTGAAATGGAGGAAAAGTTTTACCTTCATCAGGGGAGGCGAATTAATTATAACTATCCTTTAAGGATGGAACCATGAAGGTTTATTACTGTACTCTCTTTTTTCTTTGTCAAATTTTTTCCCAAAGGATTTTTCTTGGCCAAAGATTTTTAATGAGACAGTTTATGACAGGTTTGGTAACGTATGTCATGTACTCTTTTTTTCTTCACTATTTTTTTTCCATTGGGTTTTCTAGCAAGGTTTTAACGAGGCATGAACTTAGTACATGAACTTAGTACAATGACGTCCAATGAGAAGTGCTATAAACGGACATTATGATCAAATTGAATTGACAATAATACGATTTAATTTGGGAGAAGATTACGAGATAACTATTATGGAAGATTGTAACTATTGCTCCACTTCCTTAGCTCCAGCAGTAGCTATATGACTCAATTAAGGGGGAGTTATACGCACTACAGTCTTTTTTCCTTTACCGAGATTTTATCCCACCGAGTTTTTCTTGGAAAAGTTTTTAATGGGGAAGATTGTGCAAAACTTGAAGCATACCGTGTAGTCTTTTTCCTTCGCAGGTTTTTTTTTCCATTAGATTTTTCTTGCAAGATTTTAAGGAGGCATGGACTTAGCGCAGTAATGTCCAAGGGGGAGTGTTACAAAATGGTCATTACTACATGAGAATGTTACAAATGTACATTACTAGGCTTTATCGCACTTTATGGGAGATTAAATACGTAACAATAGTTTGTGAATAGACTAGAAGATGAGAAGACATTTTGTACTCTCCCCCACCTTCATTTATATATTGGAGTGGTATAACTTGTATTCACACACATTGAATAATACAATTTTTGACTCCTTCTCCCTTACTTTTATCTTGTAATTGTTTTCTTGAATTGATTCCATTTATTCAAAGCTCTTTTCACATAAATATTTTATATTATATTTTTTTGATATATTCTTTCACATAAAAATTCATTAGCCTCAAAGAATGTATAATACACCGGCTCACTTATAATAATTTTTTTTATAATATTTAATTATTTATTATAAAATAATAAAGTGAGAATTAAACTCTGTATCCCTTAATTGGATCTTGTATAGCTTTAACTCGGTATAATTCCCTTGTCTTTGATTTATGAAATGAGTTTGTTACTTCATTCTTTATTAGTGCTCTTTATTATAGATAAAAAATAATTTCCACATCTATTGTGAGTAATGATTGTTAAATGTATATCTTATTTGTTGGATGAGTTGATTAGCCAATGGAAATAAGAAAATACCCATTCGCCTTACATAACTTAGAAGACTTGAGCTTAACGATAGAAATTTAGCAAATAAATATAAAGATATTATATTAGACAAGGGGAACCATGATTAATTCATCTAAAATAAGCTCTTAATCAAAAAGAGAAGATTTATTACAAGTCAAGTGAATTGATACATGAAAGGGTAAACTTATAATTAGACCTTAATTCTTGATTTCAATAAAATAAAATTGTGTTACATTTACTTTTAAATCTCTTTTATATACTCTAGGGACTTGGGACTTAAGGAACAAGAGATAGAAAAATGATTGAAAATTGCAAGGGAGAACTTAACAAGATTTGTTGTAAGCTTGATGGATGAAATTGTACTGATAATTTGGTTTTTTTTTTTTTTTTGGCTGTTTCCTCACATTTTAGTGTTTTTGATGCTGACTTGTGGGGTAAGTGCTTCTCATGACAGAGAAACATAAATTGAAAAGTAACTCCTTGGCTACGTAAATGATCGTTTCTAGTTTTTATTATTTTGTCTCTTTCGCCTTTCATAATGTTGAAAAGTGTTCGTTTCCTCTAATTTCCTTCATCACAGTATATATTCCTTTTGTAGAGAGACATAAAAAGACTCCTTTGTCACTTTATGGTACAAGAGTTCTACAAATAAATTAAATTTTAATAAACGAGTAGTTTTATCATGTTGTAAGAAAAAATTACACCCTTGACTTAAAATCCAAGTGGGATCTACAGAAGAATAATGAGGTAAAAAAAAATTCATGGTAAAACCCATGTATTATTGTCTCTACAGTCATGGGGTAGTTTTCTCATAAAAAACTATTCCGTCTTGAGAATATATATAAGGGGTTTGCTTTTCTCATGTTGGGTGAGAAAATAAATATTTCCTTCACATACCATAAAAAGGTGTGCCACTCAATTTTTATTTTTATTTTTTTTAAATAGGTAGAATCCACACTTGATGTATCTATAATATGAGGTTAAAATTCTCTTACAACATAGAATCTGTTTTTCCCTATGTATGAAGGGAGGTTTAAAATTAACTTGCAGTAATAACAAATTAATAAAATTCACATTTGTTATTAATCATTAATTTTATTTACATTTAATAATTTACTTGATTAATAAACCAGAGTTATTAAATATAATTAAGTGTAATTTACATGATATAAAATTAATTATTAACTATTATAATTGAGTGGAACAATAAAATATATACTTTTTTTAAAATACATAAAATGTAATTATTCGTGGTGCTTTATCAGCTATTAATTTATTCGCCTCCATTATTTCAATGACTAGATGGATACATAATACCTGTCTTATTCACAACAGACATCACCATTCAATAATAGTTTCAGTACGGGAACGGCAAGAAGTAAGACGCCGAAGCAGAACAAAAGCAATCACAGAATTTCATATATATTTAGAAAATCGCTGTCGTAGGAAAAGTGATTGTGTAATGTTATAGAGATTTGTTTTGTGTGCTTTAATTTTTATTTATTTTTTGATTTAAAAATTTGGACCCCACAAAATATTGTGTGTATAGGAAACTTTGTTGTGTCATGTTAAAGGATAAAACGAAAACCCTATAAAATATTGTTTAATGAAATAATAATTTGTCTTATATAACATATAAAAAATGGATAAAACTCATTTATTTTATTTTCTTAGTGGATTCCATTAAGGAGAAATAACATTTCCATATATTTATGCATAAAAGTTCACAGAATTTATTACTTTTTATTATTTTGTAACTTTTAATATAAATTTTATTTTTGATTCAAAACGAATCTTCAACTTTTAATAATAACATAATAACTTTTTTTTATAAGTTTTTAACTAATTTATGATATGTTATACTACCTGTCATCTTTTCTTATCACTTTTTACTATCAACTTTGTTATCATTTGATCAAAATCAAATTAGTAGTTACAAAATAACATCAATTAAGTGAGAGTCGTTGATTTGATTTTGATTCAAGGATAACAAAATTGGTAATAAAAAATGGTAAGAAAAAAGGTAGTAAGTAACTAAGTATAATCTTCCCATAATTTATTACAAATATGCAGATTTTAACATAAATTTTGTTTTTTTTATAAGTTTGTGATTTTTGTGTTGTTCACGTTCTTATGTGTTAATTTTCTTACCAATTAATATGCAATGAGATTTATATTACATATTGTTTGATCCTAGTAGATCGATTATGTCCACTCGAATGGTGAGTCAATATGGGAATCTATATATGCTTGCAAGTATCTACGAAATAGATACCACAAGGAATATCTAATCACGGTGCACTAAGGAGAAATAGGGAACACTGACCAAAATATCATTATTCACCAATTTTTTTATGTAAATGTCACGTGAACAGTGTTATTTTCCAATTTGTCACGGGGCAAGTTCGCTACCCGATGTAGCGAACTCAGTTTGCTAACGTATAACGTTTTTAATTGACAACAACTTGATTTTAATCAACTTCGCCTACATGGTAGGCGAACTTCATTTTTTTTTTTTAATTTGATACTTGTTATCCACTAAAAATGTGACACGTCAGCAAATTGAGTTCGCTACACCGGATAGCGAACTTGCTTCGTGGCGATTGGGAAATAACACTATTCGTGTGGCATTTAGGTAAAAAAACTGATGAATAGTGATATTTTGGTCAGTGTTCCGAGAAATAGCATGGCTAGAATATGGAGTGTGCGCACAATAATAACTCAAATAAAATGGGCAAAAATTGTGTACCTTGTTATTTTAACCCCTATTTATAATGAATGGGTTATCTGATTGAGCCACACAATCATAGGTTGTTCTAAGATTGTTATGAAATCTTATCATCTTGATATGATAAGATTCTTATCTCTCTTATCCACTGTTTGTTATCTGTTTATATTGTTGAGATATGGGTGTGTTAGTTAGGTCGATAACATATACAAAACAAATTACAAGTGAACTAATAAAAAGTTTCAACTTCACAAAAGTGAAATTTACAAAAAATTTATTAGAAGTTACATCATAAAAAAAAAAAAAACAAGTAGTACCTGGAAATGAGAACCTGGACAAAACAATCAAAAAACCTAGTACATATCAAAACTCCACAAATCATATTGAAGCTGTTGGTTCAATGGCTCCATCATCAATGAACTGGAAAGAAACTCACTGTAATCAGGTTTCAACAAAGTAGCCTCAGGCAAATAATAGCCCTGGGCAACATTGTTAACTCTTTCAGAACCATTTGCTTCAATGGGTTGCATGGAAGTTTCAGCAACATTGGAATCTTGACCAGTGAGTTCTTGCACAATAGCTCTGAAATTTGAAGCACTAGTCTTAACCTTCACAGGGCTTGAAATATATGTAACTTTGATCTCCTTTTTGTCCCTTCTACTAGGCCTTTTGTTCTTCATCATAACCTGGTTAATGTTGTTCACACTATTAATTGAAGCTATATCAACAAGAAGAACAAAAACAGTGGTGTTTATGTGTGTCTTGTTTGGTGGATTATAAAATGCTAAATTTGCACAAGCGTTTATATATAAAAAGTGGGGTGGTGTTGGTCAAAGGGATGAACTTCGTGGAAAATGGGTATGGTTTGAAAAAAAGGGTTGGCAAAAAAGGAGGTATTTGACTATGGAAATGGAAGATATAATGAGAAATTAAACTAATGGATGAGAATTAGATGCTTCCGTGACCCGTAAGTGCTAGATATATTTTGTGACACCACTTATATTACGTTTTGTTTATCATTAATGTAAATTTTTCTGTTCAATGAAAAATTGTTGCACGTGCGCAGTCATGTATGACTGTGATTCTGACAAACTTCCGTGCCTTGGAAGTTAGAACCATTAGAATCAAGGTGATTTATTTATTTATTTTTTTTGGTAATGACACAATTGGGACCAGAATGAATCTAATCTCACGTGAACGAAAGTGAGACGATATTTACTCACAAAAAGAAAATAAAAATGAGACGATATTTACGGGGACATCCTATGTAGCACTAATACTGATATGGGATATGATATGATATTCCGACACGTTAATTCTAAAAAATGTTAGATTTCGACACGTTAGGACACTTTTTGATATTAAATAATTTTTTTAATTTATGTAGTGTATATTATATTTAATATTCAATAATTTAACAAAAAAATGAAACTAAACTTATAATATTCATCAATTTTACAAAGAAACATAAGATATCTCAAATATTTATATTAAACTCAATAAAATAGTAATCGTAATATAGCGAATGTAATAGTTGGAACTAAAAACTCAACACAACGTAACCTTTGAACATTTTTTTGAATTTCTATAACGCGTGTTGGAGCGTCGGGAAGTGTCGGAGTGTTGAAGAGTGCCGGGAAGTGTCAGACACGACACGTCAGGGTTTTTGAAGTGTCGGTGCTTCATAGAAGATATCTACTCAAATGCTAGTTTTGGCATTTTTTTTTTTACCGAAATGTCATATTTTGTGATTTTCTTTTTTCTTTTTTTTTCCAATTTGCCATGAATAAAGTCTTGTTATTGGGTTTATTAGGACACTTTTTGCCATGTGTAGTAGCATTCAAGACCAGTTGTCACATACAATAGGACAAAACTGGGGCCAGCGGGCTTAGAAAAAAACTCTAGTTCTCAAGTGATGTTGTGATAGTGTAGAAATATGAAAAAGTTTTACAAATTCATCAAAATTAAAAAAAATTACGCACGAGTCAATTGACAAATTCATTTCTTTGACTAACACTAACCCTGTACAACGCATATTAAATAAAACATTAACAGCACTTGATTGGGTGTACGGTAAAGATACATTAAAATTAATTTCCATCAGTCAGTTTATTGTCTATTAGTATTACGCATACAGCGTCTCATTGCTTACGAAATTGTTCGTCAGCAGCTAGAATTTTGTGTCTGTATATAATATAATAATAATCTATAAAAGTTCTATTAGGTGGAAGTCAATAACACTTTAAAATAAATTTCAATTCATTTAATATTATTTTTAGTTAACCCAACCTCAATTATTGTTTTGAGGTGAGTTAGCTTCTCTCACCAAATTTTAATTCTTTGAACCGACAATGAGATTAATCTGAAATATAGAGCAGGTCAAGGATAACATGTGAGTATCCAACTAAACTTCTTTCCTTTCTGCTCACTCAACTCCCTTATTACCAACTGAGTTACCATGATTTGGTAATTTAATAACCTTTTCCGGGCACCATGCCCTCGGGGTACGGCACATTTAGGTTAGCCTCTCATTGTGACAGTGGGTGCACTAAGTTTCGCAACAGGAAAAAGGACGAGACTAATCCCTCAACCGAAGATTTTTGGCTTATCCTCGAGTCCTCAAAGATTTTTCAAGAAACTTGAGGAAGAATTTGATCCCTGCACCAAGCAATCCCTCGAAAGCTCAGATGTCAAGTGAGCTGCCTTGCGTTTTAATTATAACTTTTTATCTTGCACACTTCTTCGTAATATTAAATTATAGCCCTTCATCTCTTTTTTATTCTTAAAAAACGAAAAACAAAAAAAGTCTCAAATTTATTTGTTCTCATTCATCCTTTTTTATTTTTCTCTATTAAATAATATTATTTTATGCAACAGAGTCGGCTTTTTCTTATTTTTGGAAATTAATAAACTTCAATTGCTCTATTTAAAAAATAAATATACAAATCTATGATTCATACATTTAATTAAAATGAAATTTTTTTTCTTATTTATGTATGCATATTTCAAAAAAAAAATCAAATAGTTAAATGTGTAAGGTAAATAATTCATATATTCTTCGAATAACTAAATTAAGAAAATTTCATTTTTATTCTTATGCTAAACTTTTTACTATCGAAAGTATTTATTTCCTTAATGACAAAACTAGCAGGGAAATTAACTTTGTTAGATAAGGATTGGAGACGGGCGGCGAAACAAGAATACTCACGAACCTTCATTTTTTGTCGAGAAAAAAATACTAATATTATTAAATTCAAACCAATCATTCACTCGGGTACCAAGTTAATAGAATAACGGTTCAATTACTAATTGTTGAACTATCCAAATGGAATTAATATAAAATTATATAATAGATATAATAATAGAAATATTTAATTAGCATGTGGTTGTAGCTTAGTGATAACTGTTACAAGCATTCATTATCAGGTCATATTAGGAATACAAGTTTTCGAATATTTTACACACAATTTTAGAAATCCGTTCAACTAAAAATTGAGCACGGTTTCAATTAGGAATTTGCATTGGTCGAATGGAACGGAATATTTTAAAAAAAATCGAATCGAATTAATTTAAATGGTTTGATTGGAAAATATTTCGGTTCGATTATTTTGCACACCCCTAGGTTCAATGAGAGTGGATCCCATGCATCTGTGATCTGAAATGAAATTTTTGTGTCTATTTCTCTCATTACATATATTAAATAGGTAGAGCTCAATTATCATTAATGTATAAAGATACATACACAAAAATTTTAGAGTAAATACCTTTTTTGGTCCTCAGTAAATTTCACGATACTCGCTTTAGTCCATAACAAATAAAGAGGTTATTCGTGATCCCTAAAAAATTCAAAATGGACACATTTAGTTGAAATCATGATCCCTCACAAATTCAAAAAAAACCCACATTAGTTCCTCAAAAGGACTAAAATGGATCTACTTTGAATTCTTTAGGAATCATAAATAATTTTTTTATTTGCTAGGAATTAAAACAGGTAATGTATGCCGAGGACCGAAAATGGTATTTACTATTCACTAGATCATATATTATAGGTCATATGAAATTTTAGTCATTAGAGAATTCATTTCCTAATTTAATACTGTTGTACTTAAATAACCAATTTATTAGCTGGACCGAACTAGTTGATGGTCTAATTTCCTATCCAACTAGTTTGATCCAATTTTTTTAACACTAACTATATGAACCGCTGAGCGTTCATAAATGTATGCATATGATAATATGTTATTAAATATAAATGTAAAACTTGTTTACACTAAAAATATATTAAATAAAACTCGGCAGTTAATTGCATATTTGTTTTGATTACGCGAGGAATATCTCATTGCTTATGAAAGTTTACGTCAGCAGCTAGAAGTATGTATCTATCAACAATAATTTATAAAAGTTATAGTAGGTGGCACAAGTCAAGAATACATTGAACTAAATTTGAATTCCTTTAATCTTCTCTTGTTTATATTCTTATCTAATCTTCTCATTCTTCGCAACTCTTTTCTTGGTCTTAATGCTATTTTTATTTATTTATTTTTATATTTTAAATTCAAATACTTTATTTGATTGTACACATGTTGTTGCCATTTTAAACATTTATATTTTTTAATATATTCTGAATTTTACATAAATTAATTATAATGTATTTCTTAAAATTTAAACATTTTCAATGAACTTATATTTTATTGTTTTTTAAGTTTAAAAACATACACAATATACGAAATAGTTGCTAATTCCTTCTCATGTGTGTTAAGGAACGCCTGTGCCTGAAATCTCAAGCATTGTCTTTTCCATATTTTTAACAATTTTATAACACTTAGAAATCAGATAGTCCATTGTCAAATCATGTTGGGAATGGATGACCTCATATTTTATAATTTATGTGAGAGAAATTAATAGGGGCGAACATGAAATGATAGATATAGTAAAGAAATTAGAATAACCTTTATATACGATAAATATGCGACAACAATGACCCAAACGACACGATCTTAAAAATTATATAATTAAATGTCATGTTTCCAAGCTTTTTCCTAATCTGTTGCAGGCAAAGTTTCACTACTGGGTTACCTATGACATTTTTTACCATGTTGCGTTTCGAAATCTATTGTCAAACACAACAAGACAAAGACCTATTATTAAGCTTATAGCGGGTATGGATGGCAATACATGTATTGACTCGATCCGTGACAAAATCTATCAAAATGTGTGTTGTGTCAACTCACGGGTCACTAATGGGTCGTGTACGAGTTAAAAAAATTGACACAAATTTTTTCCGTGACGGGTCACGGGTTGACACGCGGGTTTACGTGTCAACCCGCATATTCATTAGGGGTGTTTTGTAATTTCATATGGCTATTATAAAACCCATCTTTAGGGTTAGGTCTTCGTCTCACCTCATAGATTGCCCTTCAACCGCACCACCTTTACCTCTGGATTTCGTCTGCCGGCATTCAATCATGTTGGCGTGTGCTCCAGTCGCCGGCATTTCAGCCTTATTCGCCATAGCCCTATTCGCGTGCGTCATCTTCACCGTCGTTTCAGTTCTGGTCATCCACCACCTAGTTCAGCCTGGTTCACGTGCATCATCTTCGCTGGTTCACCTCTTCTATTGTTTGGGGCAACTGATCCAACACTATATGCTTTTGCAATACCCATATTTTATCCGTAGTACCTAAAGTAACTATTATTATATGTTTGCAATTGCAGACTTTGTTGATTATTACAGATCGATGGAAGGATGTAATTGGTATTTTTGTAGATGATGATAATGGAAGGAATGAGATTTCTGTATTGGATGATGCACTGTCAAAGAAATGTGTTTCTCTAGTTTTTGTATTTGATGGCGGCCCACAATTTCTCCAAACAATTTTCAGAATAAATGTCAATGGTCTGAGTGGTCAAATTGTGTTTGACGTGGATAAGAATTTAGTTCTTCTGGTATTGGATCTTGTAGAATTGGTTATTGTTCTAATCACTCCGGTCTTTCAGTTGTTTTTAATATTTTTTTCTTTAAAAAAATTCTCAATATTTTCATTTTAACATTTCTAATCACTTTGGTTTTCAGTAGTTTTTACATTTTTTTAATTTTTTTTAAAAAAATTCAAAATTTACGTGTCGTGTCGTGTCGACCCGTGACACGCAGTGGGTCGTGTCCAGGTTCGTATTTTTTGACCCTTCAACAAAACGTGTCATGTACGGGTCGTGTTGACCCGTTTTGCCACCCCTAATATCAGGTTTAATATCTATTGTGTTTGATAGCGAGTTTTAGATGCTGTGCCACATGGTGAATTCATTGTCATCCATTCTACTTAATATCCTAAATCCACTACGTCACCCAGCTAGACTCGGAAGAAGTTGCCACATTGTATAGTCCTATTCGTAAGTCCAACCCAACCCAACCCATACATGCATCTCCTACATAAACCCCATTTGTAACACTCCGTTCATGACCAGTTTGTTATCATTACATACGATATTAAGTGCAGTTACAATCACAATAATTGAATTAAAATACAACTAAATTTTTTCCTTACTGTTGAAATTTGTTTTTTTTTATTAAAAACACTTTCTGTGTTTAAAAATGTAATTATAACTCATACATTATGGAAATACTCTTTCTTACTAAAATGTATCATGCATTAAGCATATGTCATAACCATATAGTTCTCATAAACATCCATGGTCTAATTCTTACATTTCCTTATTTTTATGTGCTCGCTGGATCCCTCGCTTGAGAGAGCATAAGTCAGCTAGTAATTAAAATCTAAAACAGTAACAGGGGCTATTCCATGTTTCCCTGCTAAGCCACTCGTTTCAGCGAGCAAGTTAGCAAGCAGGTCGTATTTTCTCGCTGCACTACTCGCTGAAGCGAGTATGTGAGCGAGCAACCCCAATCTGGGCAGTAGCTACTGCCATCCCCTGATTCTCCTTGCTAGGCTGCTCGTTTCAGCTAGCAAGTCAACGAGTAGCTTCTTATTTCTTACACTGGCAAAGCAGGGATTTCTTCTATCCCAAGTAACTGCTTGGCGGACTGAGTGAGCTATATATATATATATATATATATATATATATATATATATATATATATAAAGCCTTGTCTAGACAATGGCTATTGTCTGCATTTCGTATTCGCTCGTTGCACTGCTTGCTTGAGCGAGTCAACGAGCAACTTTGTATCTTGAATGGTTCCCTTGGTTTCTTGGCACCAATCTCGGGAAACTCAAACTATTTTTGGTACCTAATTGACCTGGATTGGCCATCATATGCCCAAAACGCACTTACATCCACAAACATATAAATTTCTTGGATTGCAATTATTGCTCATTTCTTTTCTTGAATCTAAAGTTATCTTTCTACATTATTTTCATACACATTTAACAGTAATTCTCATTTCTTACACATATCTCTCATGCATACTTGTTACATGTTGTACTCTCATAAAATTACGTAGCCCTTATTGGCATATAGGACTTTCATGCAAATTCTCAACATACATCTTCTTACATAATGAATAACATACACCAACATTGTCTTTACATCTTTACATTCTTAGAACATTACAAAATATATGCACAAAATCCTTTACACCAAATATACATCATGACTGATACAAGGTAAACATGATCATAATATAAGTTCCTCTCAAATATAAAAATATATTCTTCTCAAAATATGATTAAAATTACATATACATAGCAAAATTAATCAACAGCAGCAACATGCTATATAATACAGTCTATGTTGGCCTCTTGACATAAGATGCTCCCTCTCCATCAGTAGAGGTACCTGAAATGATATTCTCAACACTGGGTGAAATAAAAATCTTAGTAAACTAAGGGCCCTTGGAGGATCACTCCACCCTATAGTTCACTTTTAGTGCATCAATAGTATTAAAACAAAGCATGCATACATAATCTATTCTATAATGGAACTTCCAAGATAGATCCACTCTAATGTGGCTCTTAGGTGTCTGCACCTCAAGGATGTCCCGAAGGCTTACCAAGGGAAGTTTCTTCTAATCTGTCTATTCTTTCTTTGGTATGGTCAACCATAGCATTAGAGTTGTCCAAAGGATGTAATCCTCAAGGAAAATGCATAAATACCTTATCAAGGGTTGTCCCAAAGGATGAATTTCCAAAGGATGGTATACTTCTAAGGACTGCCCCACAGGATAAAATTCCCAAAGAAGTTATGTTTACTGTCTATTTTTTCTCATCATGCGTTACAAGGTCTAACACCATAATACACAACATCCTCCCCATGGAGTATGGTGGAACACACAAAGGACTGAAACACAAGGTCCAGAAGTTTACCTATTGTAGACTTTCATTCCTAGCTCTTTCTGCTTTGTTTTCTATCTCAAATCAACACAACCATCAATTTCTACACAAAACAACCTATTGCAATATGTTTAAAGGTGATCATTAATACATTTATCACATAAAACACTAAGTACATGGCTAGAAGTTTATCATTTATAATCTTTCATGAACTTACCCAAAGCTCCAAAAATTAAGGGTCTATGTTTTGATCAAGAAAAAGTCTCCAACGAGCAATCTTTCATCAAATTGTCACTACTAGGGTGTAAATGGGTTATGCCGGCCTACAGGGGCCTACGATCTAGCCTATATTAAGCTGGACTTGGCCTATGGAAAATAGTAAAATAGAACAGGTCTAGACTTTTAAAAAATCTATTTAGAAAACATGCCATAAGTTTTTTGTACATGTCGGGCCTATAAGCCTACAGGTCACCCTACATCATATTATTTATTTTAAATAAAATTAATAAAATTATTATTTTGATAATTTTGAATAATAAAGAAATATTATTTTAGTTATTCTTTTAATTGTTGAATGTTAAATAGCTTAAAAAGACTAACAAGCATAGGCCAAAGCTTTTATTTTTTAAATATAGGTCAGACCAGACTTATAATTTGGGGCCTACACAGGCTAACAGGCTATACCCAATATTTTTTATTCAGGCCTGGTCTATTTAAAGCAAAGTCTAGCCTAGTCTATTTACTCCCCTAGTCACTACAACACCTATATATCATACAAAATCATCATCAATCTTCGTCAAACTCAAGATTTTCACATGACACAATTCATCAAAATCCAACATTGACAAAATTATGTATAATCATGGATTAAGTTCACTAGAATTATGAGAGGTGATCTTTTCAAGCTTGTATGGGTTGAAAACACTTCCAAACACCAAAGTTACAAAATCTCTCAAAACCTTAAAGATGAATCACTTCCTCTCAAAGGCCTTTTGATGGATTCCAATCGGTAGATTTTGTTCACCAAGAGATTCTATCCATTTTCATTCCAACCTCAAAGTGTTTCATGGACTATAGAGAAAATAGGTTTTCTAGTTCTTGAATGGCTCAACAATGGTGTCTTACGGGTTCGGCGAGAAGAAGAATCGAAAATGGTGAAGTTAAATGGCTTAATCCACTTGATTAGTCACTTAAGCAAATATGCTTTATGCTTTATTGACTTTTATCAACTTTCTTCTCAATTATGACTAACTCATCCTTTTCTTCTTATAAATATCTACTAGCCATGACTTAATATCATAAACATGTGATTAACTCATAAATCTCATAAATTAGTCTTCTCACTAATTTATATCAAAGTCTCAGGTAGTTTTACATAACTGTATTTTTGTTGTAAAACTTACTATAATTACACTTTTTACTAAAAAGTGAATTATTCTCATGATCTGATTTCTTTCTCATAATTATGGACATTTCCCATTTTTTTCATTATATAAGTGTGCGTTTTTATACCATTTCCCTAACAAAGTCGATAGCTTACTAAATTCCAATTATATACCTATACCATTATAGTATAATTTTGTTACAATCCTAGTCATTATTTTACCCACATATTCCAAAAACGAGTTTTAATCATGAATTCCTAATGGTGGTTGTGTAGCACAAAGGTAGCAAATATTATTGTTCCAAAAGTCTCATTTTCGAAGGAGATTCAAGAGTGATATGCATCGGTCCTCATTGTAGCTATAAGGAAGAAAATCCACAATAAATTGGTGCTACAAGACAACTAAATTGTTTCTCACTTGATAAGCAATGGCTTTATGCGGAAGTAGTTGACGATGATGATGTAGCATGCGTGGTAAATGCATTTTTAGCTAGTCCCAAAGGAGATTCATTGATCTGTGTGCGAAAGTGGACTTTGGTGAACACTTTATGTGTGACCTATCGTTGCCTCCAATTCAGTCAATAAATATAAATAGAGAGCCTAGCCATATATAGGAAACTATGTCTTAAAATGTTAAAGGAATAATAAATTAATAATATCAATTAATTATAAATGATTTCGAAGACGAGTCACATATTGGAATCTAGTCTGCCTCAGTACTCGTGAATGTCATTTGGTATGTGATGGTGATCACGGGATGCAGCCCGTCTCATATTGATCATCAACATTGTTCCATACATGGTGGAAACGTGTTTATTTTGTCATGTCAAGACAATGTCTCACTCAGGTCGGGTCAACCCGTCTTTGCGAGGATTATGAGGGTGATTGGTGAGGAGACCCACCAACAGATTGGAGGGGAGACCTAAAAGGGGACATCGTGTCTCTAATTCATAATTATAAATAAATTACTCACAACACTAATTAGTAAATTAAACTATTAAATTAATTCCTACTCTAATTATACATTAATTATTCAGAAAAAGTATCTAATGTTACTTTAGATAACTTTGTCCAATGTTCACTGAATCGACGTAGTTTTGGAGTTGACAAATTAATATGATAAAAACTATTATTACCATGAAATAAATAAAAATTACAAACACACCATGATTTATGCCCCAAAATGACGTCATTTTGATGACATTAGACAAAGTTATCTAAAATAACTTTAGAAAAAATGAACCCTTAATTATTTATACTACAATAGTAATTATATACATTAATATTTAATTATATACAATAATAATTAATTATTAAATTACTACTTATTATACTAATTAATTATTATTTTAATAATCAACACTATACATGTAACTAATTAAATTAATGTGCTACACTAGAAAAAATTAAATAGAAAACAATTAGAAACTTACTTGGTATAGAGCTTGAAAGAGAAACTAGAAGAAGTTATAGAGAGGAGAGTATTCTAAAAATGAGGGAGTGACATAGAATCTGTAATCAAATGAAGGTATATACAAAGCTAGGGACGAATGACCATGATTTCGTCATGTGGTGCAA
Source organism: Gastrolobium villosum (assembly GCA_032173675.1). Classification (NCBI taxonomy): domain Eukaryota; kingdom Viridiplantae; phylum Streptophyta; class Magnoliopsida; order Fabales; family Fabaceae; genus Gastrolobium; species Gastrolobium villosum. Next base: position 73,470 of record JAVKPL010015927.1, read on the forward strand.
GATTGTGAGACCCGCTGTCCGACACAATAAATTTTTAAATTAAGCTACTAAATTCATCCTATAAAAATTTAGCAGGGGTAAATTAATTGCTTAGAAAATATAAATATTTCTTCCATAAAAATTTATATTTATATCTAACATTTCCGATTTATTAAATGTGTGAGCGGTTAGATGTAAGCAGATTAATGATCAAGATTGAATATAAGATTTTTTATTCTTGTACTAATATAAGAATAATCTGTCCACACACGCGCGTGCGCGCACACACACACACATATATAATATTTCTTTTAAAATAAAAAAGTGGATTAGTGGTAAAGTGTTTGGATAATTGTCATATATTCAAATTTTAGTATCACCTTTATATTAAAAAATATGTAAAAAATACTTTTATTGAATGGACCATGTTAATGTGTGAGTAGCCTTATAAATTGATGTTCTCTTTATTTGATAGGCCAACTCGAGTTCCAGTCCTAAGTGTGTAATTGTGTTAAAAACTTGATAATGAGAATTTTGTCGTTGTTATGATTTTGTTCGGCCCAACCAAATTAATTGATTAATTGATGAACTGATAAAAAATAAAAATAAAAACTATTCTTTAAAAAAAATCAAATCATGCCATGAGATGAAAAGTCATTTTATAAATCAGTCTCCATCTTTCGTCGAAGTAATTAAAAGGTTTGTACCATAAACAATAAATAATTCAAAAAGATTTTCAGATTCTTTTTAATAAAAAAATGTAGTTCAAAGGATGACATGTTGAAACCATGAATTTTATAATCTTGCACAATTATTCATGGAAACCATGATATAAGAATAATGATGCATTTGACGATTGAAAATTGAAAAGGACAAAATTGACTTGGAGCGAAAAATGTGGATGATTAATGAAAAGTAACCATAATTTTCACATACCAGACAAGTACAATTATTAATTTTATTGGTCAAATATATATGATAGATATTTGCAATTATTCGTAGTTAGATATGCATTTCAGTTGTGAATTAGACATTATTTTGACATTCCCACTGATTAAGCTATGAACTAACCATAATTGTTATCACTTTCGATTTTCTTTCTCTTCAAAAAAAAACCCTTGAAACCATGTTTGCCCCCGTACAACAAACACTAGCTAGCATAACAAAAAAGAAAGGTAGGTGATTATTTAAACAACAAAAACTACTGAAAGTGCGTGCCTCAACCCAAATTTACAATGCTTTTGATATTGATATTTTATGTTCAATAAATGACATCTCTATCTATAAATTAAATCAAAATTTATTGTATAGTGTATAACCAAGATAATATTAGTGTTATAGGTACATAACCTATAATGACCCTATTTGGTAAATCTTAATTAGAAATTTAATTTAAGTATTTTGACTGTAATCATGACTAGGTCATGAATAGTGCATTCTGCCGGATGTTCTGCATTGTTGTGTAGCAACCGGTAGATCTCAGAATGAGCAAAATGAGTGTAGAGACCTAATTTGGCAATTCAAATGTCAAATATGAGTTCAGAATGAAAAATTGTATAGTCTGGCACTTTTCGTGAAAATCTCGTAAATAGTGTTTCTGCCAGGTATTTTGTATTGTTGTTTAAACAATCGGTAGAGTCCATAATTAAATAATTGAGGAAATAAGAGTAAGGAAGACCAATATATGCCAAACAAGTCATAATAGACCCAAGAATGATAAGTTTATAAGTTTTACATTTTCGTGTGTAAATAGTGCACAGTTAATAATTCACAGTGTATTTCGTCAAAAACGGTGCAGAAACCATACTGTGAATTGAAAATATTTTTCCTTAGAGAATAAAAATTAATGCAAATGAATTCAGAAAAATAAAAATATGTTCGTAGCTTTAAGTCAGTGCCGAATCAAGTTAAGTGAAATTAAGTGAGAGAAAAATAACCGGTAAAAAGACCACATGTACATAAAGGTTCAAGTCACTTAAGTTGAGCACCATTCACTCATCACTTTCCCTCTTCTCTCTCTCACCCGCGGCTTCCGTGGTTGTATGGGGTAAGGGTTTGCTTTCTCTCTCCTCTCTTTCTCACTCATCTAGCCACCAAAACACAAAGTGCCATACATGAAAGTTGAAGTAGAGATCATTGTGAATCCATCCCACTACTTGGTTTAGGCTGAAAAGACTTGTGCGAAGAGCTATCTCCTTCTCAAATTTTGGTCACTATTCATCCTTGTGAGAGATTGAGTTTTCGGGTGGAACCAAGCTTGGGCTTTGTTCTCCAAGCCTTGTATAGGTGATTTGAGGTAACAAATCCTTCTCCGAATGGTTTGATTCATATGATTTAAGTTTTGAATATTATGAGCATATGTTATGGAAAATTTTGGAGTTTGAAATTTGAAATTGATGATGAATTAGTGTTGTATATGAAGTGTTAAATGAGATAAGCATGAATATGTGTTAAAAGTTTGAAAAAATATCCTTTGCACCTCCTCCCACTAGGTTCGGCCATGATGGGTATATAAGGGTTCTTTGTGCAAAATTTTAATTGCTTGGTTGTGAAGGTTGTTCTGTTAGTGTATGTTGAGGATTAAGTGTTAAAGTGAGAATTTTAAGAGGTAAATCCTTTGGATACCTCCTTGGAGCTTTCAGTCATTATGGTTCCAATGGGGGATGATTGTGTAAAAATTATTTTGATGATGTGTGTAGGTTCCAATGCATGACATTAGTATGATTTTGACGTGAAATGGTTTAAGAAATAATGAGAGACACATTGGTTCCTTTGTATGGGTCTCATCGGCCTTGAGAAGGAAGAATATGCCTAAGTTGTACTTAAAACTTTTAAAGGGATGCCTAGATAACTTAGGAACCTTTGGTTGTGTGAGATGAATAGATGAAAATTCCTAGCTTCCCCTTGGACTTGGATTCGGCCATGTAGGGATTTATGAGCCTAAGAAATGTTAAAATTTGTAAATGATATTTAGAAGATTGGTTGTCATTTTAGAACCCTATGTGAGTATGAAACCATGTGAGTGCTTGTGGTTCAAATAATCACCCTTAGAAAGGTCTAACAAAGGAGTTTAAGAAATTACGCTCATGACTTGTGAATTGGCATATGTTTGGCATAAGTGTGAAGAAAGGAAAGTAAGCAATAAAATGTATGCCTTGTGTAGATTACATGGCATTGTATCATTCTATTGATTTTTGTTTTGAATTCTTTCTCTAGGTGTGCCCAGGGACTGATAGGGTTTGGATCCTATTGGAGCCATATAAGTAACTTGTGCCACAAGTAAGCGAATTGATAAAGCTTCAAGATATAAGCTCTATGTTTAAGGAGTCTTTTCCTGCTTGAGTGCTCCACCATGGTTAGTAAACTATGGTCGGATTGTATGATTGTATTTGATGGTTTGTATAGATGCATTTATATAGAGCTATTTGATAATATGATATGTTCTATTCTGATGTGATTTTTGTAATGATCTTTGGCCATTGATTGTATGTGCACTGCTGTCTGCTTGGGGTCTTCCCTCGGGACTGACTGTGCACATTGTAACACACGTGTATACCCGGTTTGTTATCATGTCATCGTATTAAGCAACGCTTAATTAAAAATGTGAAATAATTTTTTCTTTCATTTGATTATGACTTCATTAATATTAGCCAAGTTAATTACTTAACCATTTCAAGATAATGTCTGTATGTAATTGCAACTAAACAACTAACTAAAATACCTCATATATAAAATGTGTATATACTCACGAATCTACAACACGTAGTCCGGAGAATATCCTGATAGATTATACAACTCGGAACTAAAAGCATCAAACATATTAAATGTGGCATGGACAATCTCCATGCTCACCAAATAAGGCAACAAGCACAACAAAGTCTCAACACAAATAACATGATAATGAAAATCGGCATAATCACTAAACAAGTACATCATCATAATCAGCATGCAAATCAGCTAAGCTCCGGCCTCCTGCCGTTAGAGGTCTCAACCCCCGCATTACCTGAACCTGAAAATGGTGCCACAAACGTGGGGTGAGATCTCTAAAAAGAAGTCTCAATAAGACAATGGGTCCTCAAGGATTTCTCCACCCCAGGCTCACTTACATGTGCAATATAAGTTCTAAAATAGTAAACAATATAAGTTCCAAAATCTGTGCAATGCAGCATATAATCATGTCATGTGTGTCAACTATTCTACTAGCCAGAGAAGTGCAGGATGTACGTACGTCTACAACCCACATAGTACACGCCAATGCCTTACCTTCCCACAGGATCACCATATCGTATGCTACATACTCAGGCTTACCGTCTAGGCGAAACATCACATACATATCATCACGCATTTTCACTTAGCAGCTCAATAGCATTTCAAAATCAATACATGAAAACACATCAAGCATATAAACCATCCCCCATGGGGTATGGTGGAACCAACAATGGCTAAACCGAGGACACGAAAACTTACCTCGCAAGCTAAACCCTCCCCCACGACTCGGTGTCCAAAGGGTCACAAGTAGTAATGGTGTCCAGCAAGGTCACGAATATGTTTTCATAACATTCGTACTATCAATAAACATATCATAGCTTTTTAGATTTAAAACGAACATTATTTCTTTTTTGTTTCGCTTATTGCGGCCTCTTTCTCAAGCCACAAGCACTAAATTATCTTTACCATTTTCAAGACTTCAATTTCATCTCTTTATGAAATATTCTAAGATTTTAATATGTTAAACTAGACATCTTAAGGTTTCCAATGATATACTTTATATCTCAATCGGAGTTGTATAACTCCGGTTATATTTTTCGCAAAGTGACTGCTGCAAACTGAATTTCCAGCAATCAAGTCGCAACTTCAAACTAAAACTACGAACAATAAAATTATCCAATGGGTATGAAATTTTACAAGATTGTAGCCCTATGTGTTAGCTTTATATATGTCAAAACTGCACTCAATTTGGAGCTCTGTAACTCGAGATATCGCGATTTTACTAAACTAGGTCGTTGGTGTCACATGGGGAATCCATTCCTGCACTTGGAAATCGATTCCCACGCGTGCAAAATAGAATTATGCAGCAGATTTCTTCATAATCCGAGGTAGGAAAGGCTCCTAATGATCCAAGGTCCGGGTTTTCTCAAAAACAGAAGTCCCAAAGCATTAAACATGCATAAATTAACCACTTTTAACTTGATTAATCAAGGTTCCCTCATCTAGTGACTTAAACAAGTTAAAAACATGGATTTCAAGAGGAATGATCAAGGTATACCTATGGAGGTCTCAAAACAGCAGAAAGGTGTGCTCTTGGAGCTCTCAAATCTGTCCTAAAAGTCTGGTTCTACAAAGCCACGAAATGATGACCAAAGCTTGATCCTTTCTCTACCAAGATGGCACTTTGAAGCTTCAAAAACCAATCACAAGAATCGCACAACACCTCACCACAAGTCAGCAACCCTCATTCACCCCGAACTGACTTCACAACTCAGAAATGCCAAGACTTTCACCCACCAAAGGCTAGAGCACACTCACACAAGGAATTTTTGTGAAGAAACCAAGAGAAAAGGTGGTCTCTTGGTGCTCCAATGGAGGGGGAATGGTGGAGGAAGGTGGCTGCCACCCAAGGGTTCAGAAATGCCACGAAGAGGATGAAGAAAAGTGACCTAAGATCATGTGCCCTTTGTATTTATAGGTGCACTTAAGTTAATCGCGCAATATTAGCATTAATAGCTACGCTTATCATTTTAATCTCAAACTTCATATTCTGAACCTAGCCATTTTTCTAAGATTTTTCATATTTTCATTTTAATTTTTCACATCACTTTTTCGATAAGCATTTCTACGCTGACAATATTAGTTCTGGCACCAGTTCTTATTATTTTGACTCGAAACTTGTTATACTAGTCCTAAATATTATTCAAGGAATATTCATGTACTTATTCTAATTTTCCGGGATACTTCATCGGTACACATTTGTACCGTGAGGCACAACCGGTATCTGCACTTTTCATAAGAAAAGCGACTTTCAGTGTTATTAAGCACTTACTATAATTATTTAAGTCTTCTAATAATTATTCAAGGTGAATTATGGAATTATTTCTTTAATCTCCTATTTATTTAATTAATTTCCTAAATTAACAGTGCAGGTTCTTACACACACCTCTGATATGTTATGATTTTCGTTTAGGGTCCTCCCTTGGGAATGACTGTGTACGCCTCTGATAAGATATGTATATATGCTTTGTTCAGCTATGGTATCTGTTATATGATGTTTTGTATACTATGTATCTGACTTTCATGTAGGAGTGGGCCCAGGGGTATGGAGAATTCTCTATAAACCTGGAGCTTATTGAGATTTGTTATCTCACCCTGTTTGTGGACATCATTTCAGGTGTACAGATTGCCGATGAGCCTACATGGGGCAGGGACAGGACCCGTGGATAGAGTGCTTCGCGGACCGGATTTTGGGTAGCAATATGCTACTATTATTTTGAGGATTGTTTATGTGTTTCAGTATTCCATTCGTTTTGAGGATCATGATGTCTGATTTGTTATTCTGTATATGACCTGTATATGTTTTGTACATGTTTTCCGCTTGATGCATGTACATCTGTGTATTCAGGTATGTCTATATTATGATGTAGTATTCAGTTAAATGTCTACATGTTGGATATGCATGTTGTTAGACTTAGTGGCACAGAGCCAAATTACATATGAGCCCATGGATGGGTATGTGACTGTTGATTGGAGATCTGATATTTTGTTATCATTGATTATATAAACTATCTATCAGGATACCTTGAGGGCGGGATTCACAAATCACCAGTTGTCCGATTTTTGTCTCCGTCAAATGAAAAGGAAATTTGAAGAAGTATGCATTATATATATATATATATATATATATCATGTGAATAGAAAAAGAAAAAGTTAGCTCGTAATTTCGTAAGTTAAGTCTTTCACTGTTTTTGTTTAATATCATATGTATATTAATTGAATCAGCTCGAAACATGGATGTTACATAATCTATGTAAGTCAATAAGTAATACATCACTCAAGTATTTCAAAAGAAAATAAATTATTTGTGAATCTAAAAAAAAAAACTGGCAGCTTTATGATTTTTTTTGTTTTTGAATGTATTTTATGAATTGGGTCGGGCTAGTTGAACTGACCAGATCATCGATTTTCTTGAAAATTAATCGAGCCTCACCAATTTTATTACTTGACCGATCAAATATAAAACTCAGATCAATTATATGATCGATTTATCAATTTTCGGGTCAACCCAACCTATCCATCCAGTTTTCTCAACACTGGTTAAATGTATTTTGTATGAGGGTTAGTGTTAGTCAAAGAAATGACTAGGAAAGTCATCGATTTGAAAACGGAAAATGAAATGATGATGAGTTTGACTCGGACATTGCGATGTAGAAAGAAACTAAATAAAATAAATAAATAAATAAATTAATTAATTAGGTGAAGACTCATGTGAAATGTTAAAAGTCATGTATCTTTTGTGACACGACACGACACCAGCCTTAATTTGGCATTTAGATTGTGGTTTCCGTTCAATGTAACAAACGACTTGCCAATTACGGGTGGTGAATTTTTCGAAGTTGTACAGCGCTGAACCAAAATAATTGAAGTCTATTATTAGTAACAAATATGGGAAAAATGTTTATTCTTTTAAATGAAATAATTTGTATCATTTCACTCTCATAAAGAGGTGAGACCCACACCTTTATATTTTTTGGTCACTCTCTCTCCCCCTTTATCTATCTCTTTCTCGTACACAACTTTACATCCTTTATCTTTCTCGTACACAACTTTACATCCTTTAAAATGACACACACTTTTCCCAATAAATATACACAAAATCTTTAGACAATTGAAAAAGTATTTTATAAATGGATTTATCATCTATCATTTAACATCATCACAAAAATTTCCTACACACATAACATTTTGTGAGGCCCGCAACAAAAAAAAATTTCGGCCCACAAAACGAATCTCTATAACATAACACAATCACTTTTCCTACAACATAACTCTTATAAAACCCTTTATAAATCCAACTTGTATTTAAAGAATGAAATATTAACATTTTTAGTAAAAATCATAAAACAAAATTGCAATAAAATAATTTTGTGATAATTTTGAATTTTGAAGGGTCCCGTCATATATTAAAAAAAAAAAAAAACTTATTACATAAAAGTCGATGATTCATAGTAGGAGAAAGTAATTCGCCAAAAACAAAAGAATTGTTTTTCCCTTAATTTATTAATTGTTGATCTACTGTATTTAATAATTCAAATAATAAAAAATTAAAATCATTATATATATATATATATATATATATATATATATATATTTGGTAAATAAATCATTAGATATATTTAATAGATTGAGTTAGATGACTTGTAAGTTTATTTCTTAATTTGTTTAAAATGTTATCTTTTTAGTATGTACGTATTGATTGAAAAAGTTATTAAATGTTGTTAATTGTAAAAATTCAATTACATTTAACTAAATTATCCCCGTCAACATTTTGAACTTATATACAAAAAAAGGTGCTATTTAGCCACGTTTATAAATGTGGCAAGCAATAGAAAATGTGGCTAACAAACTTTACCTCAATTTGTTATATCAGTTTATTAATGTTTTGTTACACTCCAGTTATTAAATATATTAAGAGGTAAAGAAAAAACAAAAAACAAAAAACAATTCCTTATTCTTTGAAATTACAAATAAACATAAACAAAATAAATTTTTTTATATAAATTTTCTTAAAGCATAAGATAATTTTTTTTTTTTGGTGGATGAAAGCATAAGATATTTTGAAACAAAAGGTATACGTTATAGTATAATTAATTCAGAATATACATTAATTGTCAACATAAAATTAAATATTAAATATTGATTTAACATTTCTGCTTTTACTGTAAATTTTTTTTTTTTTTACATAAAAAGGAGTGAGTCCCACTCACTTTTATATTAGTGTGGAAGAAAATAATTTTTTGCAGAAAAAATATAAATATTTTTTCCATTAAATATATACAATTTCTATAACTAAATCTATATTCCACAATATATTTATATTTTATTTATCAGTACTCCAAATTAGTTTCATAAAAACATAGAATATTTACCTATTTTCCTTATACCACAGTTGATGAAAAGTGGCAGGTTCTTGAAAAGAAAAAAGACACCGTTAAAAAATGTAGAGGCAAACAATGACATGTATAATGATTTTACTTCATGCATAATGTAATAATATCAAGTTTTTTTTTCTATTTTTTTTCAATAACAATGAGTTTATACCAATATTCTGCATTGAGTCCATATTTCTTTGTCCTGTTTATGGATGACCTAATAAAATGAATCCAATTCAAGATGATGTGTCATGATACATGTTATTGGCAAATGATATTGTATTTATTGATGAGATCACAACGAGTGTTAATAAAAAAAAATTTGTGAAAAATGACGTTGGAATCTAAAAGATTTACATTAAGTTTGATTAAGATTGAACATGAAGTATGGGTTTTTTACAACAAGAACATAAAATAAAGATTATATGAATATGCTAGGACATGATATTCTAATAAACACTTTTAGATATTGGATCAATATGCAAGACGAGAACAGAATATATCAGTAGCCAGCCCCCAATTGGCCTTAGAGAGTTCCTCCTTGGCGGTCGTAAGCTCTTCAACAGACTTTGAAAAACTCTCCCTGAGCAAGTTGCGTAATCCACTCGTTGGCTTTCTTTAGAGAAGTGTTGTTGTCTGCCAATACCTTCTTCTCGGAGCTTAAATCATTCACCTCCTTACCAAGCCGTCCAAGCTCAACAGTGAGCTCCTCAACCTTATGGTTCAATCAATGAATACGGTCATCTCACTTGTTACATTGGCAATCGCTCGCCAGAGTTGCCTCCTGAATTGCCAAAGCCCGAGCAATAAGCACCCGAGTGCTGTCAACCACTGCCTGATAATTAATGGCCCCATAAACTTCCACGTTGAGAACTTGAGCTGAAGTGAATAAGCTAAGATCTTTCTCCGTCAATCTCAATGCTTTCTCCAACACCGTCAATCTCAATGCTTTCTCCAACACAATAGGTGCCAGAGAAGCTTGAAACGTGGGACTAGGCTGCTCGCCAACGTCCAAGGTCAGATCAACAATCTTCTTCCTGGTCACCTAATCACCGTGAACCTCATTTTCAGCAAAGTAGTGCTCGATCAAACCCAACTGCTCGCCTTGCACAAGCGAGAAAGTCTTAGCCCCCTCTCCCCTAAAGAAGGAAGAACTACCTCCCTCCGTTTGTTCGCCTTCCTTTGAAGAGGGAGCAGTCTCTGCCAACTTTACCGTAGCAGTCTTCGCCAACTTTGTCTTCTTAGGAGGAGGGACATCCTCCTTGTTGTGCCTCTTTTAACCCAAGTGAATTGAATAACCTGAACCTCCCTCAACTGGCCAGCGACAAATTCATTGTCTCGAATGATCGCCCAGCCAGCCCTTTTCACCAGTTCTTCAAGAGGAATGTCTCCCGTATAACAGAATTTAGTCTTGACCTAGTGTGTTGCGGGATCCTTTTCCTTGCTTTTCTTCCGGTCTTTCCCCTCTACCTTAGGCGAAACATATGGCGTCTTCTCAACAGCACCCTTGATTTTGGTAAGAACCTTACAGGCGGCCTTTAAAGAATCCACCGACATACTGTCAACTATAAAGAAAAAAGTCAGAAACAAAAAGTGAGTCAAAGTACGAAAGAAAAACAAACGTCGACTATCCACAAACATCCCAGGTGTAAGGACCCGCACCGCTAAAATAGAAATTTAAATAATTTAATTATGAGTTAGGATATAATTCCATAATTGACTCTGGATAATTATAGAAAGATTATAAATATTAATATTAAGCCACTTTTCTGAAGAGAAGTGTAAACATCAGGTATTTCATGGTATAAATGGACACTAGCTAAGTAACTCGAAAAATAGTAATAAAAATATTAATACTCCTAGAAAATTATCTAGGTTAAGAATATCAAATTTGGTATAAAAATAATAAGCAGTGATGTCAGAACTAATACTGGTTATTTCGTTATATAAAACGTGTGTGGGTGAAATGTCTCGAAAAATTATAATAAAAATATGATAATTTCTAGAAAAATGTCTAGGTTAAGAATCTAAAATTTTAGAGTTAAAAGAAGAGCGAAACTAATTAAACTAATAGTGTTAGTTTAAGTAAGTGTACTTATAAATGGCTAATGGGCATTAAACCCTAGGTCATTTCAGAAAAACCTATGCAGCCATTTCTTCTCAAATCTTGAACATTCTCTCCACCACTCCCAAGAAGGATTATGCTTTTCTCCATGGAAGTTCACAAAGAAAACACTTTTATGCTTCATTCTTCTTTTTAATCCTCTAAACCCTTGAAAGCTTGTGATTAGTGAAAGAAAAACCCACTCTTGGGGCATTCAAGGTTCTGTTTTAGGGTGTTGTGGGGCTGTCCACTTGGGTTTGGGGTGTGGGAGCCATTGTTACACTCTTGGAAGCTTCAAGAACTAATTTTTGTGAAGAAAAAACCTATATTTGAATGTGATTTTCGTACCACAAAGTCAATAGCTTGGAGCAACTTCAAAGCACTCAAAGTTCCCTCATTTTTCTGTTTTCAAAGGCCTTTAGGTAATCCCTCACCATTTCCTTTGTAAATTCATAAATAAAGCTTGTTTTTAGTCTTTTAAAAAGGAAAAATTTGATGATTCAAGTAAAATGTTGTTAATTTAAGTGTAATATGGTAGTTTGAACTTCTGTTTATGGGTCAATCGAAGGTGGGAGGCTATTAGAGCTCGAATAATGCAAAAAAAAATTGGATTTTCGCATTTCTGCACAGGTGGTACTCGATTACCTTAGAGTGGTAATCTATTATCCCCTGTATGGTAATCGATTACCTAGTGCAATTGTGACATCAACACACTAGTTTGGTAAAATTACGATATCTTGAGTTACAGAGCTCCAAATTGAGAGAGGCTTGGACCTATGTGAAGCTAATATATAGGGATGCAACCCTGTAAAATTTCATAGCCATTGGATAAGTGTATTGATCTCGGTTTTAGTTTGAAATCGTGAATTGGTTGCTGGAAATTCAGTTTCTAGTAGTCAACTTGCGAAAAACATAACCGGAGTTATACAACTCCGATTGAGACATAAAATATGTCGTTAGAAAGCTTATGATATCTAGTTTAACATATTAAAATCTTAGAATTTTTTGTGAAGATTTACGATTAAATTTTTAAAAAGAGTAAATGCAAATTTGTGCTTGGGGGCTTTGGGAGGAGCGTGCAGTCACTAAACAAAAACGTAGTTCTTTTAACTTGAAATTTTAGGATATGTATAATATTAGTATTTTTGGCATAAACTGGCTATGATTTTGATATTTGGTGACCCGTGGATTGCTATTTGGATTTTTGAGCCTGAGTACACTACTTGATAGTTAGATTTCGTGTTCTCAGGGTTAATCCCCGTTTGTTCCACCATACTTCAAGAAGGGATAATAGTTTTATATGGTATATATTCTTATTTATTATTTGAGATGATGAAATGATGCACTCTTATATATGTATGTTATGTGGTGTATTACATACAAGATGGTAATACTTGAGTGTAGTGTGGAGCTGCACAAGAGTGGTATTTCCTGAGTGTGGGTATAGGGTAGGTGCCCTATGCTTTATGCGTGTAGCAGACGTGCGTAAATCATGCGTTCTCGGGCCAGTAGACTTGTTAGCACACATGCATGATATATATATATGTTGTTGCACCATGTTATTATATTATTACTGTTAAACTGTTGTTTTTGAACTATTATACCAAAGTGAGCTTGGGGCGGAGGACCTCTTCGAGTACCCTTGCTTACTGAGATTTCTCTTTAGAGATCTCACCCTGTGTGGGGCATATTTTCAGGTGTAGACGTCAATTAGATGGATCCTTCCCGAGGCAAGAGTCCAGAGCAGAGTTAATTTATACACATGCTTTATTTATATCATTTGGACATGATTATTGTACCTCAAATATGACTATTATGCTTATATTATATTTGTTGTGAGCATGAGGGTTGTCCATGCCTTATTTGATATTTGTATTTTGTTGGACTTGTATGTTTTGTATATGCCATGAGATATGGATGTTGGTTATGACTAAGTGATATCGCTTCTTGACTTAGTATTTATTTATGATATGGAGGCATTTCAGGAATTATTTTGTGGTTCTGCAATTATATAAGGATATAGATGAACTTTTATTTGGTCATGTTAATATGGAAAAAGTAACCTTGCATGTCTCATAACTTAATTTATTTTAGCTTTCACATTTAATTAAGTTGCACTTAATACCGTAATATGATAACAATCCGGATGCATACGGGGTGTTACACCAAGCTTCTTTCCTACCTCCGTAATCCACCACCCTCCTGGTCGGTCACTTCTCCATTCCCTTCTTAAGAACCAAAAGCCAGTCAACCACTTCTTTCTCTGACACATACAAGGTGTTATACCCAAATGAATAATGACCAGGTGGTATTTCATAATGCCTCCTTGACCAATACGACTCAAAGTGGTTCTCGCCACTCTCAGGTTCCATAAAGAAATGCTTCTAATCCCCCTCAAGCACGGGCTTCACCTGAAAAATGCTCTCGCAAGTTTTTGTAAGAATCACAGGTGGTAAACGCAGTCCCCAATCTACCGCTCACCTTTAGCAAAACCCAAGCCCATTTTTCCCTAGAGGAGAAACTTGGAAAGAATAGGAAAAGCGTTTCACGCTATAAATACATCCAAAATACCAACATATCATTTTGAACACCTGGATAAAACCTTAAGCGTTGGGATGCAGTTGAGAAGGAGCTACCCTCAAATGACGCAATACTTCCATCTCAAATTCAGAAAATGAAAACCGAACTTTTTGATCAGTGAAGTAGCTTTTATACATAAAAAAGCGCCGCACAACAATTCCCCTCTTGCTAGGCCTGTCACAAACCCTCTTTGACTCGGCAACAACTCGCAGTTGCCACTTATCATCATTAGCCCCACCTTCAGTAAGGTCAAAATTCCCCTCGTTCTCATACACCCCGTCCAGAACTGACCGGCCCAGAGAACATGACATCGTTGACACAACATCTTCATTGGCCCAACCCCTTTCGATAAACGGTTAGACGTCCGATCACCCTCCATACGTAGAAAAGTGGCCCCGCAGCTGGCAACTTGGGAGGAGGAAGAGAGAGAAGGTCAGACGCCTAAAACTCAGGCCAGCAACAATAACTAAAACTCCAGTAAGGTCAAACTTCGCTTATCCCCCATCCCAAGTCGTACACCAGCCGACCAAACTCGCCACACTCCCGACTCGCCTACCATACAATAAGAAAGCAGTAACAATCCAACATAAACACGCATACTTGATAAACAAGAAGAATCCAACGAAGAAGAGCTATAATATTCCGAATAAGACAAAGAACTTGGCCACCAGGCTGGTGACACCTTGTACAGCTCCAAATCCTGAGCAATCGCATCACAATAGCGTATTAGCCGGGCATCCTCTGGATAGTATCTTCCCAACTGATTGTCTTTTGACTCATCATATTTACAATGATAGAAGGACTTTGGAATGGGTGGAATGTATCTGCTAGCTATACTTCGGGCGACAGGACAACTTGATAGGTGACATACTATTTGCAAGGGGCGGTTTCTAGATTATTGGTTTGTATTGGTAAGAGGGAGGATGAGACGCCCGCTCCTAAAGAACGAATGACAAGTAGAATTATAACTTGACTATCTCACAGAACTACGGATAAAACCTCCGGAACGCTGGACGTTATGCCCGCCTCAAGCAGATCTATAAGAAGCAGAAGGACGACGATCAGTTCGCCTTGGCCGACCACCTAAGCGGCTAGCCAACTGACCAAATCTACCACCCTCCCCAAGATAGGGCACAACAAGGCCCAAAGCCCTCTCTAGTAGAAGCTCATGAATCTCCTCCCTCAAAAAAACCTAACAATTCAAGAACCCTAACATGTGGCAGAGATTCCATCCTAGGTATCAAAGAACCTGAACTACTCGCACCACCAGAATCACCCCCACAACGAAGAGCCAGAAACTTGCGCATCACACTTCCAATACCAAAGCTATTGAGAATGTCAAAGTCCTCGTCAAACCCTTCTTCTTTAACAATTACTTTTAATCCTTTTTGAGTCTCCTCCGGTAACTCCTCTAGCCTCACCATCCTAAGACAAAATTCGAGATCCCCAGACACTTGAACCACAACTCTACCCAAAAACCAAGGATAGAGATAAATAGAAATGAAGAACCACAAACTAAAGCGTCTACCAATTAAGCAAGAGAATATACCTGTGCAAGTTGAATACAAAATGTAGGAGATAGAACAGAACTAGAATCCCCTAAGACAGTAACTCTTGCGAAGAATGATGAAGAGAACCCAAAGAATGACTAAGACCCAAAGTCAACAGGAAGAAAACAACTGGAAAAAAGGACGAAAATGGAGACAAAGAGAAAGAAATAGATATGAAGATGGAGACAAAGAGAAAGAAAGAAATGTGAAGATGGAGAGTTCAAAACTCAGAAAGAGAAACAATAAGAATGCGAAATGGAAAAAACGAGAAATAAACCCACGTAAAATAGGGTTTCTGAAATGACGTTTCAGGACCACCAACCATCAGATCGAATATTCGCTCAGAAACAATGGTCCAGATAAAGGGAAACACCTTAATTTTGTAGATAAAAGACAAATCACACGTCGCATTTAATGCGACACATGCGGCACTCAATTACTTGTTCAGAAATAAAAGTAACCAGCGTAGACATCATTACCCACTCTTGAAAAACGAGGAGTTGTCCCCATCCAAAAACCTACACGAGGTCTTAATCAAACCCGCGAACAAAACAGATTGCCAGACATAACACCACAAGAATTGATTGCCCAAAGCAACGAGGCTAAATCAAGAACTGTCAACAACGCAACAAGATACACAACACCCAGAACAGGGCCCTTTGGTGATCAATGTAAGAACCCGCACCGCTAATTAAGGTAATTAGTAAATTAATTATGATAATTAGGGAATAATTCTATAATTGACCCTAATAATTATTATGAGGCTTTAATAATTATAATTACTGGGTAAGAATGCTGAAAGTCGCTTTTCGGAAGGAAAGCGCAGATACCGGTTCTGCTACTCGGTATAAATGCGTACCAGAAAAGTATCCCGGAAAATTATAACGAATGCATGATAATTACTAGAATATTATGTAGGACTTGTAAAACAAGTTTCAAGTCAAAATAACGTAATCTGATGCCAGAACTGATACTGGCTATGGAAAAGCGCGTACCGGAAAGGTGCTCCGAAAAATAAAATAAAAATATGACAAATCTTAGAAAAATGTCTAGGTCTAGAATCCGAAGTTTGGGATCAAGATTTTTTTACTTTGCTATTAAGGCTAATACTGCGCGGTTAGTGGCTTGTGCCTATAAATAGACCCATTAAGGGCACACAACCCTAGGCAGACCATTTTTGAACGTGAGTTGGTGGCTGAAGGGGGGTGGTTCTGTTTCATTCCTTTCCTTCAACCCTTGAGGATCAAGTCTCCACCTTTGGCTTGGTTTCTCCTCCTTCTTCCTTCCTATACACTTGTGAGCATCCTTGTGGGAGTGAGAGGAGTGTTCTTGGGCAGTGTCAACTGCTGTGTGTGTGAGGTTTGAGGGCTGAGTTGGTGACTTGAGTGGCTTGAACCTTTGGCTTGGCATTGGTGGTGCCAAGGAGCCACCTTGTGGTGCAAAAACCCACCTTTGTGTTGTAATTTTCGTGCTCCTTCTTAGGCTGAGTTTGAAGTGTCTTGGGAGAGCTCCAAGAGCACACCTTGCTCTGTTTTGAGCATTGGTAAGTTCCCTCACCTTTGATCTTAAGTTTTGATGCTTAAAGTTGATGTCTTGGCCATGTTTAATGAGTAAACAAGAGGGTATAATGTATATGAACCTAAAATGGAGTAAAGATGCATGCTTTAACGTGTACATGTGTTAAAAGTTGGATCTTTGGGTTGGATATTCACGAAATGCAGAAACTGTATTTTGTCGTGAGATATCCGGATATTTGTCGAACAGATATCCGGATATCAGTATCCGGATATGGTATCCGGATATTGATATCCGGATATGGGACCTGTGTATCCGGATATGTGATATCCGGATATGGTCAGTGTGATATCCGGATATGACATATCCGGATATGTCCCTTCTGATATCCGGATATCCTGGGTTTTCACAGAACAGTAGCCGTGCTGTGTGAACAGTAAGCTATTGGGTGGTCGTGGACCCAAGATTAAGGAAGTTGAACTTCTGTAATAAATGAACTAAGTCAGAATCATATGATTAAGGGCTTATGGCTTTGTTGGAAGCCTTAAGACGTAAAACGTAAAGGAAAGGCGTAGTCTTTAAGTTGTATGCTTGTGATACATAAATATTGATGTATTATTGGTCCATATCAGATTGTGATACTGCTGTTTGTGGACTTGTGAGTGGTTGGACTCTTGGCTTGGATAGCTAGCTTGCAAGGTAAGCTTTCGTGTCCTCGGTTTAGCCATTTTGTTGTTCCACCATGTCCCATGGGGATGGGTTTATGCATGCTGTGTTACATGCTTTAATGTTTTGGAAATGCTGTTGAGCTATTTATATGCAATGTGCTTTTATGAGATGCATGTGGTGTCCACCTATACGGTAAGCCTGAGTATATAGTACATACAAGATGGTGAGGCTGTGGGTGAGGTGCAGGTAGCGTCCTTGTACTCATGTAGGCATAGACGTATTCCTACATTTCTCTGGCCAGTAGATTTGATAAACACACATGGCATGATTAATTGCTGCATCGCATAGTTTTGGAACTTATATTGTAAATACTGTTTTTGAACTTATATTACACATGTAAGTGAGCTTGGGGTGGAAACTCCTTGAGGACCCCTTGTCTTACTGAGATTTCTTGTTTAGAGATCTCACCCCACGTTTGGGGACGCTTATTTCAGGATCAGGTAATGTTGAGGGCTCAGGTGGCAGGAGGCCAGAGCTGAGTTGATATTATGATATGCTGTTCTGCTGGATTGACTGCTGTTATGTTTTCCGCTTTGTTTGGGTTATTATGTTGAGACTGTTATTGGGCATTGTTGCCTTATTTGGTGAGCATGGGGTTTGTCCATGCCACATGGTTTGTAGTGTCTTTTAAATTGCTGTTGTAATTAAAGTATCAGGATTTTGACCCAGGCTACGTGTTGTAGTCCTGTGGCTTTAGATACTCACGTAATATTTATATATGAGGTATTCCAGTTAGTTGTCTTGCAATTTACATACAGGCAATATTTTATGAAATTGATTAAGTAATCAAGTTGGCTAAGTTTAATGACGTCATAATTGAATTAAAGAAAAAGTTATTCCGCATTTTAATTAAGCGTGGCTTAATACGATAGTGTGTTAACAATCCGGGTTAACACGAGCTGTTACATTTTATGGTATCAGAGCACTTTCTAGGGAAAAGCCTGTATGTATTGCAATAATTTAGGATGTGTCGTTGCGTGTCTACTTTGCGTTCTCTCTGATTGGTGTGTGTTATGATAATGCATATGTGACCACATGGCGTGGGCCTGATCAACTCATTCTTTGTGTAACTTGTGCAGAGTCATGGTGCCACCAAGGAGGAACACTAGTACGAGCGAGGATCAATCGGATCCTATCCTGGCTGCGTTGGCTGAGATGCAGGCGGCCCGACTAGCCGACCAGGAAGCCACGAGGTTGGCAAACCAGGCGATGCTGGACGCTATTCGAGATGCGAACCGGCGAGCCACGGCAGAGGTTCTGGAGGAGAACCGGATGACCAACATGACTATGATGAGAGTCATGTTGGAGGAGTTGAGGGCTGGTCCTGCTGCTGGCCAGTGTCCTCCACCACCTCCACCGCCGCCACCGCCTCCACCTCCGCCTAGTCAACAGGAGGACACCCAGAGTCAGATGGGTGAGGGCAGTTACTTGACGGGGGCTATGCAGACTATCCCCGTATTTGCTGAGGATCGTGATGAGATCGATCGCCGGCTGAATGCTTTCCGCAAGCATAAGCCACCTACTTTCGACGGATCATATGATCCCATTGCTGCTGCCAGATGGCTACAGGCTCTGGATAAGATTTTCCGGATCATGCAATGCACGGATCCGCAGAAGCTGTTGTTCGCCACTTACATGCTGGAGGGCGAGGCCCATGAGTGGTGGACCAATCTTTCTCATGTCTACGAGATGCAGGGCCATGTGATGACATGGCCATTCTTCGAGGAGAGCTTTCTGGGTCAGTACTTCCCTTATGACTCACAGGAGAGGAAGCAGGGGGAGTTTGACCGGTTGGTGCAGGGCTCGTTGTCTGTGGACGAGTACCTGGCCAAGTTTAATGAGCTGGTCAAGTTCTCTCATTTCCGCATGGCGAGACCGACTCCCGTTTTTCTTGCGGCTAAGTTCCGGAGGGGACTTAATGAGGACATTGCTGGACACCTTGCTGGTTCTGCTTCGAGAGACTTCGGAGCTTTAGTACAGCAGTGCCGCGACATTGAGGTCTACTGCCGTGCGAGTCAGGCCAAGAAGGCCAAGATGGAGGTGAAGAGAAACAACTGGAAAAAAGGACGAAAATGGAGACAAAGAGAAAGAAATAGATATGAAGATGGAGACAAAGAGAAAGAAATAAATGTGAAGATGGAGAGTTCAAAACTCAGAAAGAGAAACAATAAGAATGCGAAATGGAAAAAACGAGAAATAAACCCACGTAAAATAGGGTTTCTGAAATGACGTTTCAGGACCACCAACCATCAGATCGAATATTCGCTCAGAAACAATGGTCCAGATAAAGGGAAACACCTTAATTTTGTAGAGAAAAGACAACTCACACGTCGCATTTAATGCGACACATGCGGCACTCAATTACTTGTTCAGAAATAAAAGTAACCGGCGTAGACATCATTACCCACTCTTGAAAAACGAGGAGTTGTCCCCATCCAAAAACCTACACGAGGTCTTAATCAAACCCGCGAACAAAACAGATTGCCAGACATAACACCACAAGAATTGATTGCCCAAAGCAACGAGGCTAAATCAAGAACTGTCAACAACGCAACAAGATACACAACACCCAGAACAGGGCCCTTTGGTGATCAACGATAGCAAGAACCAACCAACACAATATACTCCTCATGCCAAATGTGTCTGATGGCCTAAGGATGCTATATGCCTCCAACCGTTAAAGGACGCGATTCTAACCTGGTTTAGGCACGATAACCCCTTATCCTGCACGATCATCTCGACACCAAGACTTTGCTTGCTACCGAGCTGGGAGGCTCCTGCTTTGGATATCCCAACCAAATCAGCCCAATAAGGCAAGCCTAACCCCAAGGAATCAATCCACGTCAGCCCTACTGTACCACATCTACTGTCACTGTGCCCATGTAATAGGATCCCCAACGTAAGACATCAGAATGTCTTACGTTGGGACACTACCTTCCTTTGGTAGCCTCCCAAACATCCCAAATAAACACCCCTTTTGATAGCTACTGCTTTAGCCATTGTTATCAGCGTAACAGGGGCTGCAAAGTGTATGACATGACACTTTTGGCCCTTCCTCAGGAGAGTTGGCCTAGCTGACTCTCCTAGACAGGTAGGGCATCACCCCTTCCTATAAATACCCCTATCCTCACCTAACAGAGGGCATCTCCAACATATATACTATTACCCTACTGCACCACCGAGCCATTGTAACCCTTCTCACATATCATCACCCCTACTCTAATCATTTTGCACGACACCTGGGTTATCATCGTTTAGTTTGGTATGTACCTCTACTAACATTGGTACCCTTATAGTGACCACCACACCCAGTCTGGGTTACATATTGGGCTCGCAGCCCCACTAACGATACATAATCCATTTTCATAACAGATATCCACATCCACCGTCTTGCGTATACATATATGCAACACATTTTATGTATAATCACTTTTTAAAAGAAATTGTCTTCTTTATAAAACATTTTACATAACATCGATTCGAAACATGAATGATATAACAGTTCTTATAATGTAATCAATCTATCACTAAAAGAAAAATACCCAAATCAAAATTCCCTATAGAAACCCATTACATTTCTCATTTAAAAATCTAATGGGGTGTTTGGTATGTGGGGAATTTTTTATTACCAGAGAATTACGATTACTGAGAATATGGTGGGAAAGTTGATTTCCTGGGAGTGTTACAAAACAGTTATTTGGTAGGCCAAAATATTATCGGGAATATTAAATGAATTTACAAAAATAACCTTATAACACATCTCTTTAGAAACACGATTAGTAACAAAATAAATAAATAAAAATACACAATTGTGCAAGAATGAACTATTTCCTTAGCAGCCTCTTCTAGTTTCGATCTTCATGTTGCTTATATTGGTGCTATTGGCAATAATGAGTCTACTGGCAAGCAGAATGAATTGTAGTCCCATGATATAAAGACTTAAAATTAATTCCATCTGTAAAAGTTATTGAATTGATTTCTTCTAGTCAGCCTTTGCATAGTAACTCAATTGGGGCATCAGAAGCTTTGATATCTGGATTCGTTCCACAGCAACTATGTATTTAACACAGCAAATCCAATTTTCTACATAGCTGATAAGCTAGGGCCCACAAGGGTATAATAGTCAAAATCATTTGACTGCTTTCTTATCACATGAGAAAAAAGAATGGAAATGGTTATAATTTTGTAACTACCTATTTTACTATTTTTTATCTCTTCTCTTTTATTTTCATTGATCCACCTTTGTATGGTTATGATTTTCCACTACCATATTATGTGATTTTTTACGTTAGAGGATCCGGATCCAAAAAGAATACCCTTTTTTTGGATGGTATTTTAAAATAGGAATCAGTGGTGTAAAATCAAGTCATGTGAAATTTTTTTTCCTTGACAAATTTTTACTTTTCTTTAAATCAAATATGGAAAAATAATTTTCTCAATCTCACTTTTCAAGGATTCTTAAATAAGACCATGTACCAAATCGGCCCTAAAAGAAAAAAATAAATAAAACTTTAAAGCCATGAATCGGATCCGGGTCAGAAAACTTGACCGTCGGGTCGGGCCGGATCCATTGGGATCACAAAATCCTCCCTAAACCCTAAAAAACCAGAAGAGATTCTGGAACACCATTGTCATTGAACCCTGGTAATACTATCTACCTTCACCTTTCTTGCTTGATTGTTTCTTCTTTATTTCAAAATATTATGTGTGTTTTTTTTCCCCCTTAAAATTAAATGGAGAAAATGTAAAAGGTTAATTTTGCTTTATATATAATCATCTTGTTCTACGTATTTTACGCTGCCCACTATGCAAAACCAAGAAAAATTTCATTTTTCATTTATATTTTTTAAAACCTAGACGCTTCTGGTTGTTGTAGCTTGTGATTGGGATATGATCTTGCATCACTGCAGTTGCTGGTTTTTTTTTTTTTTTTGTAGTAGAAGTGTGATGTGTATTGCTAAGTTGTTAGTGAGGATCAGTGAATGAATTCACTTTCCAAGAGAAAGCCTATAGTGTTGCAGCTGTCAATGTTCCAATTTGTGATGAAGGAAAAATGGATCTAATATCAATTGTATTAAACAGGATGCATCATTGTGTATTGCTGCAATCTTATGAAGCTTTTAAGGAATATTTTGCCATGCCCTTTATTTTTCCTTTCAGTATTCTTTCCTTAGGATTAAGTCAGTCTAAACTAAGTCTTGGTGAGATTGAAGTGTCCTTGCTGACAAAGCTTATTCTTTTATGGTTATATTCCTTTTTTTTTTTTTCCTGCAATACCAACTTATTTTACCCAAATAGGAATGCTCCCTGCAGTGGCGGAGCCACATGCTGGCTGGGGGTGGCTTCAGCCCGGACTAAATTTTAACAAATTATACTTATAATGTATAATTATATAATTAATTATAATTTGCCCTGTCTAAAATTGTAATTTGGCCCGGGCTAAGATTTGTAATTTGGTCCTATCAAAAAATTAAAATATATTTGGTGAGAAATTTGGATAAGTTGTGTTAAGTTATGTGTTCTATTTTCACTTATATAAAAAAATTAAAATATATTTAATAAAATTATAATATGAACTAAGAAAAATTAAAAAAAATAAATACACATATATTTTTTTGGCTCTGGAGCCCGGCTCCGCCACTGGCTCCCTGCTAGCCTTAAATCTTCACCTTCTTGTTAAGTAATGATAGTCATGCTTGTGTTACAAGTCCCACATTGGTTGTCTATACAACTAATGTGGGATTTATAAAGCCTTGAGCACTCCCACCCTTTGAGCTAGCTTTTGGGGTGGTGACCTCAAGGTTCGTAACAGCTTGTTAGTAAGGTCTGCCTTTCTGCAATAGCCAATGTGCTTTATTACATAACTTTTCACTTTGTTTTTTGTGAAGAAGCAATATATTTTTTCTTGTGGTGTTAATAGATCATTTTGTTGGTATTGCAATTGAAGGGGTGGATTTTGGTGTACTTGTGATGTTTCAGTCCTTAGTGTTCATGGAATAATTTATGGTGATAAACTGTAAAGAGTTTGTTCTGATAGTCCCTAATTGGCATGACTGGACTGGTCACTCTTGAACGAAATCTGTATTGCTTGGTTGGAGTGTGTGGATCCGATACTTAAAATGGTTATGCTGTCTCCTTTACGTTTATTTCGATGCCCCAACTACTGATTTCACTTGTTATGTTACAAAACAAAAGAAAGGTCTGCATTCATTTTAGATGGTTTGTTTATTTTGAAGAATTCAGGGGACTGCATTACTCTAAATAATTTCATCTATGGTATTTGGTATTATTTTATATAACATCTGTGCAACTCAGTCTCTTGTGTTACTAGTCTGTGTTGTCGTGTTTCTTCTTAACCTAATAATAATTTCATTTATTTGTTCTTTTTATAGCTTTTAGAGGAAGGGGAGGAAATCGAGCTAACTTGAGATCAAAGCTTGAACTTCCAGAACAGGTTCATAGAAGCCTTACATTAGAGAATTTTTGTATTCTAAATTCAATTTATTTGTTTGCTTGTCCTGATTTTTATATTTGTTTGTTTTCATGTATAGGAATTTTGTTTCAATTTCATTCGTATTATTGGACTTGGGCTGTACTAGTTATTTAGATATTAAGACTGGTAATATAGATGACATTTTATTCCAATCAGTGTATTTGGTAATGTAGACTACATTTTTAATGTCCGTAGTTATTAGTAATTGGCATGCATAGGTGCACATACACAGGCTGATTGTTAATGCATAGGACCAGCCCATTTAAGAGGTGGCTATTATTATTATTATTTTTTTTAAAAAAAAAAATTCAAAAACCTTCCCTACGGTTCTTTCCATCTAAGTCTACCTTTAACATCGTTAGTAATTGAATTAACTTGCCCATTTTACCCCTATTTTACGTGCTTAAAAAGTTGCTAATTAATCTGATATAAGGATCTTTGTTACCGACAACAAACTGCCTTTGATGATTAATGGTTTTGATCAAAATTTGAATGATAGATTAGTGCTTTTGATGTAGGCAAAACAGGTATAAAATTGGCAAG
This sequence comes from Gastrolobium villosum, assembly GCA_032173675.1. Lineage (NCBI taxonomy): Eukaryota > Viridiplantae > Streptophyta > Magnoliopsida > Fabales > Fabaceae > Gastrolobium > Gastrolobium villosum. Next base: position 98,106 of record JAVKPL010015927.1, read on the forward strand.
TTAGTTCAATTACTAATGGTGTTAAATGTGGGTTTTTTGAACTTTTTTTTTTTTTTTTTTTTTTTTAATTTATTTGGATGGCCATATTCCACATGGCCCTGACTTATGTGGGCTAGGGTGGGTTGGCCCATATTTATGGCTCTCAATAAATCCTCTACCCTAAAAATAAGCCTGAAGCTGTAGAGGGGATTTGGCTTTTGTGTTCAGAATCAGAACTCAAAGTTAGTGCTCTCTACTGCTTCTTTTCCTACATCTATGTGTAGAAATTTTTTATTTTTTTAGGGCAATAATTTTGGTATGTATCATGGGATTCATTGCTGAGAAATGATTCTACTATAAAGTCTTATTGAAGTACCAAGTGAGATATTATGACTATAATGCATGGCCAGGTTCACTCACGTATTCCTTTTTCTTGATAAGAGAGACATTATAATGTTATAAGATATAAGATGCTGATATCAACTTTACTGGCTGAAATTTTCATCTTTGGAGTTAGAATATTTGTATAGATTCATGTACTCATATGTTATTAGTTATTGGCAGGCCAAAATAAGAATCAAACAAGGGTGATGTCTGGCTATGTTAGACGAGCTTTCTCATGGCGGAACATGTTTTGGCTCAGAAGCTCTGCTCTTCATGTTTGTGATGTCTCTCCCACTAAAATTTGTATGTCTGATAGCAGTAGAGTGCTTACTCTTCCAGTGACACCTAATTTTATCATAGAAAGTCGCAGAGCCTTTGCCAAAGGGCGAAAGTCAAGTATGTCTTTACATCTCTGCTGACAAATCATTTTTCTTATGCTGGTCAGTTCATTTTCGGATTATGTTGATACTTGGCAGGAGATTTTTCTGATTAAAACATGTTAATACTTGATAGCTTGCGTGGACATTTTCTTTGTTGAATAGTCAGTGTGTGCAAATACTGATTATTATTGTTCTTTGATTTTAATGGTCATTGGTTTGTACATTTTAGAGGATGAAATGGGTGTCAGTACAATTGAAGTTCCACCAGACGTTGGGCCTAATATTAAGGCAAATGCTGTCTCACAAATGGAGGCTGCAATGGTTGCATTATCGGCAGAACTAAGCAAGCTACGAACAGGAAGGGCATCTTCAGGTATATTAATGTCTGTCATAACTGTTTATGAATCATCTCTGTATCTGATAGTTAATACACAACACACTGATGATGGGAATGTCTCTGCAGGAATGCTTGATCATATTATTGTTGAAACTGGTGGTGTGAAGATGCCTTTGAATCGGATTGCTGTTGTTTCAGTCATAGATGCAAAAACCTTATCCGTTAATCCTTATGATCCAGAGGTAATCTATATTAGGAGACGGAGTTTGTTTTTCGTAAAATGCTAAGTACTAAACTAGTATTACTTTTGCATATGATATGACTGACTTCTGCAGACACTTAAACAATTAGAGAATGCCATTGTTTCATCTCCATTGGGGTTAAATCCTAAAGCAGATGGTGAGAGATTGATTGCTGTTATTCCACCGTAAGCACTTTCTATTTACATTTTGTTACTCATGCCTGTCGAGTGAAGTTTGTTTGGATATATAGTGGCTATTAAAGAACTTGACTTTTATGAAATCAATTGACTAATTTTACTTCTTCACCATGAAATGACCAGATTGACTAAAGAGCATATGCAGGTAAGCTCATTACACTCAATTTGTTTATGGTTTTCACTTAAACACTTTTAAGCAGGTAGCATGCTGCTATATCCTATTGTTTGACATTTATTTCAGGCCATGAGTAAGGTTGTTACTAAATCTTGTGAAGATACCCGGCAAAGTATTAGAAGAGCTCGGCAAAAGGTATGGTGTGGTTTTTGATATTTCTTGATGTTTTTTTGGTAGATTTGCCTTTTATTAACTTACAGGATTAAGGAAAGGATAGTTGTTGAAAGAATTAAGAGTTCTCCCTTTCTGTGTATCTTTTCAGCCATGTTGAAGCATTAGCTAGCACAATTTTTTCAGTTGCTGCATTCTGCTGAGTTTTGTAATATTTACTTTATGCTTATCTTTTCAGTCCATTCTCCCTTGAAGCGCAACCTGTTTATTTCCTGATTTATGATGCATGATTTTATTATGATTATTATTATTAGAGAAGATACGACTACTCCTTTGTGATTGAAAAGTCACTGGTTTGAATCTAGGAATAGCCTCTGCAGATATGCAACGTTAAGGCTATGTATAGGGATTGCTCTCACCCCTACTCTCGCTAGTCAGGGTTTAATGCCAAGTGGTTTTCTATTAGATAAGATATAACATTTCAAAACTGAAAAATAAAAAAATGCAAAAAATAGGATAGGGCCTGGGATTAAGGTTTTGGGCTGTCCATCTATTTCCAAATTAAAAGGGTAGTCCTCTTGCCATTATCTTTTTTTTTTCTAATGGTGTAACATATTTGCCATTATCTTTTTTTTTTCTAATGGTGTAACATTTTTCTGCAAACTGTGATTAAAGATGTTAATTTTACAGGCAATGGATACAATTAAGAAATTATATTCAAGTCTCCCCAAGGATGACATAAAAAGATTGGAGAAAGAAGTAAGTTATATATGCTTTTTACAGCTGATAAGATAACCAGATTCCATAGCTTTGGTAGTTTGATTTATGATATTTCCTGCCTACAGGTTGATGATTTGACAAAGAAATTTATCAAGGCTGCAGAAGACGTATGCAAGGCAAAGGAGAAGGAAATTACTCAAGGTTGAGATTTGGTGTTATTGATACATTTTGCAGAGGATTCACTGCTTCATTTCTCCTTGTAATTTGCTGGGGCCTGAAATTTGTCTGGTCTAAGCCAAGTGTCATTTAATCAAGTCATTATATGTTAAGGACTATTCTGGCAATTTCAAATACATAAAAGATGAGTCTCTCAGTCTCAACCTACCCGGTTTGGAGTTGCTACATTTGTGCAGGCTGCTGTGCTTTTTGTGGTTGATCAGCATCTTGTGTTTATGATTACTCTTCTAGTTAGTTCTAAATTTGTGAATGTTCTATTCAGTTCTAAACATGGAGGGTGGTGCAGAGATTTAAGTGGTGATATAAGGTAATCGAAGCTGAAAATCAATTAAGAGTTTAGGATATGATATGTTGGCATCAAGTCAGTTATTTTAGCTGCTTTTTAGACTTGATTCAGCCATTGCATGATGCTGTTCATGCTTTCTAGAATATTATTACTTTTTTTTTTTAATTAGTTATGATGTTTGTTACCACAAGGCCAAAGGGTTAATAATGCAAATTTTGAAATTTTATTTAGCAAATTATATTTATGTAGTCATTAATATTTCGTCTGTTTAGCAACAATATAATGGCACTTTTAAAAAGTTATATTTATAAATGGATTATCTGACGTCATTTATTTTAAAAATAAAAAATTACTGATTAAATGAACTTTTATTTGAACTTTTTCAAGTGAAAAAAGATTACAAATACAAGTTCATTTTGTTTTGTTTTGTTTTTTTTTAAATAAAGGTTACAAATAAAATTGATCATGCAAACTTTTTAAAATCAATAAGGGGTTAAAATTAAGGGTTTTATAACTCTCATGTTGAAGGAGAATTGAAATCTTATGTTGTAGAGATAAAAAACATGTGGAACCCATGTGTTAGTGTCAGAACAGAAATCGAAGGGTGTGTAGAAAAATTCTAATTCTCATGTTAAATGAGAATTATAAAACCTAAAATTAAACTCAATTATCTCAAGAAAAATAGTAACACTTCCCACAGTTTTTGTTGGTCAAATCCACCTTACCCCTCTTAAAAACACATTCAATGTGATATTTCTCTTGAGACACAATTGCACGATATTATTTTGGAGGGAAAATGGGTTTGAATGGCCATATTCTAATTCAACAAGGCGAAGTGAACTGTTGCATTAGTTGAGTTTGTTGTTTGGATGAAGTGGAATTGCTGCATCATTCAAACTCAATGATTTCATACAAAAATTATTCCCTGAGTGGTTGTATCATTTACGGCTCATTCAAAATGAGGTGCTCTTATGCGTTATTTTACATATTTTTATGATATGGTTTTGGTAGATAAGACATAAGAAAAAGTAAATGATGGGATAGCTGATAAAGGAGAATATTTTTGGCAAAAAAATTAAATTAATGCAATTTAATTAAAAAATTATGCATTTAATGCAGTTTGGGAGGTATTTACAGATGTAATGCAGCATGTAACGCCCCTTTTGGGCGTCAGACATGCTGCATTACTATAAATACCCCTTGTCCCTTTCATACTCCTCATTCATTCACATCTCTCTAACCTCTCTCTAACCTTTCTCTAACGACGATTCCTAGCGAAGCTCTGCCGACTTAGGTAAGGTCCTAATACCTCTTATGTATACGTTTAAATTACGGTGGTAGTTAGTAATGCATGTTAGGATTGATCGTATATTAGAGACTGAGAACATTAGGATAGTCAATTAGAAACTTTGTGCAATGCCATGAATGTTGTAATTTTACTTCCCTTTTTATGTTACGTAGTTATTATTATTAATATTTAATTATGCATTACGATTTAGCGTGGTAATTAGTGATTTAGAAAATAGTAGTAAGTATTCTGTAAGAATTATATTACTTTTGTCCAATGTTTTTTTATTATTTAATTACAAATAAATGACTGTACCACGTATTAACATTATTTCATTAATTTCGATAGCAGTAATAAAAATGACGCATATGCTTAAAATATCTGATAACAAATTATTTCATTGCTTAAATAAATTGTAAATAAAATGGGCCATTACATGTGATTAATTTAAATGTTGTTTTATATTATATAGTTGAGGGTAATGGCTGAGTCATCATCTTCATCCGGTTCTGCTTCGGATGTAGAGCCCACCGATCCCAATATGTACATCATACCTGGGCCATACAGATGGGAGGTCCCGTAAGAGGACGCAAAAGACTCATATTTCACAGCGGGTGTGGAATACGAAGCATGTACGAAAAATAAAAACGAGGCGTGGGAAGCCGTCTGGGGGGGCACCTATAGGTGCTATCCCAGAGGTTGTCGCAGACTACTTGACGCAAGCCGGATTCATACATGTCGCCCGGATGCGCCATATTCAGGTATGCATTTTACATTGATTTGTGTTTATGTTATTATTCAATACCATTCGTTAACACGCTCTAATTGCATAATTTATCACAGATTGATGCCCCTTTGATTAGTGCTCTGGTCGAGAGGTGGAGACCAGAGACACACACTTTTCACATGACTCAAGGTGAGATGACGATCACCTTGCAAGATGTGGCAGGCATCTTGGGGTTGCCTACTGACGGGGATGTCGTCATCGGATCCACTTCTGAGGATTGGCCCGCTGTTTGTGGGGCTGTATTTGGCGTTGTTCCACAGCAAAATGAGTTCCATAATTCTGGCGACTTGCGTATATCATACTTAGATCGGTTATATACCCGTGGACTGATCATGAAGGGAATCATGCTGCCGAGATATACTTCACAAAGGCGCATATCGCCAGGATGCTGGGTACTTGGTTGTTGGCGGACAAGTCTGGAGGCAGCAATTTCGGTTGTCGGCTAGTCCCGCTGCTTGGGGGAGGATTTGATGATATTGGCCGATACAGCTGGGGATCTGCGGTTCTGTCACACCTTTTCAGGAATTTGTGTGAATTGACAGATCCCGATCGTACTGACATGGGTGGTTGCCATATTCTCCTTCAAATCTGGGCATGGATACGATTCCCACCCATTGCTCCGCCGCTTCCTCCTCATCCAGAGCCGGGCACGCATTATGGTTGCCGGTATACTTAGTTAAACTATCTGTATACTTCTTCATTATGATTGCTGATGTATGTTTCTGATGACAGGTTTAATACAATAGCAAGATTTAAACCTCATGAGGTGACTCATTATCGGGCTACCTTGGATTCACTCTGTAGAGATGAGGTAAGGTGGTCCGTACATATTGTGTTGTTATTTTATCATGCATGTATAATAATCTCAAACTCCTTATATTCAAATTTCATTTTGTGTTTAGGTGGTTTGACTACCATATATCGACTATAAGTGGCTGGACGTGACGGAACACCAGAAGTATCTCTGGCTTGCCATTACTCCCCTTATTTACTTCCACACTGTTGAGGCATGTCAGCCGGATAGATGCTTGCGGCAGTTTGGATTGGATCAACCCATCCCCGATGCTAGCAGAAAGTTGAGAGGGATACACGATCATACTCTACGGGGGAAGGTTGAAGAGAATTGGAGGCGAAAGCTTAGTGGATATATAGCGAGATGGCAAGCCAGGATAAATCATATTGTTGTGCCTCCTCCATTAATTGGGTTGATGTCACCTAATCATGCGTACATGGAGTGGTACAGTGGGAGGGGAAAGAGATACATCTCACGTAGGGCAGCAAAGTTGGGACGGATGGTGAGATTCTAAAATTTATGCACACATTTATATTTAAACACCAATTATGACATTGCTAACACATTTTGTAATACAGATTGATGGGCTAGAGATGTTGTATCATGCATCATCTGCAGAGGAGTTTTCTCGAGTCGGCATTGAGTTTATTCATGCTGAGATTGGCAAGCTTATTGGTATCTTTCGTGAGACTACACGAGTTGATGAGCCTGGAGCAGAGGCACCAGCCGTACAGACACAGCCAGATCCGCAGTTGTCCTTGGATGTTCCTCGTAACTGAGTTGAGGAACGAGGATTAGGACGTACACGTGAGCGAGTTGCTGCTGAGCATGTCCCGATTATTGCACCGAGACCAGTGGTTGAGACTCAGGGATGGTTCAGACCTCCAGTCATTGGGACTACTTACGGGTCACAGCCGATTTATCATTACGGATCGCAGTATGCGGCAGGTCTTAGTCAGGTGGCCTCTGACCACCCATACATGGAATCACATGAGCCAGTTTTCCAGGCTAGTCTGATGGCTATGGCTGGGGCCGATCCGGCATCCTCGCAGCCTGATTTCCAGCAGTATTCACAGGGACTTGATGCCGATTTCCCCCATTGGACTGAGGAGGAGACATTGGAGTTGTATCGCTCAGTAGGCCTTATGACAGAGAGCCATGACAGTGGGGAGACTCTAGCCATGGATTATCACAGTCATGGACACACCCCATTTGAGGTGCATGGTGGCAGTAGTGCAGGACACAGTTATTCACATTATACAGGTCAGTCTTCAGAAATCAGTGGGCACAGACCAGCAGATGATTTTATGCATGCGGCGATGGATGACTTCCACACTCCACCACCACAGGCTCAGGCACATGTACAGCAGGGGGACCCAGTCTGGGACAAACGTATACTACCAGATAAGGATGCACGACATAGGCCTTGGCCACCGTGGTCGTAGTTATATTGTTATTTCTTATTAGTTTTGACTTCCTCAGATTGTTATTTTATGGACTGTACATTGTTATATTATTTGGACTATGACGCCTCATTTATTATGTATGTTTTGTTGATCGTCATTGGAGTTATATTTATGCGACCATATCTAATTAGGACCGTTAATTAATAGTACAAGACTAACTAATCCACGCGAAAAATCACTACTATATTAAAATCATACATACGTAAAGGAAATGGTCGAACATAGCTTACATTACAATTTAAGACATAAAATAATCAACTAGAAAATACAATTACGAAGACTTTCAGTCGTTTCTCCCACGATCTGGACATCCTCGACGATTATGGCCGCGTTCCTTGCAAATACCACACCTGATACGGCTTTGACTTGTCTCGACTTCGTCCATCTCGTTGCGGATGCGAGTTGGCTTTGGACGACCTTTTGCACGCAACATATTTTTGTCGGGAATAATCTTTGGACCACTTAATTGCGGTATTGTCTCCTCATTTCCAATTGGCTCCCACGGAAAAGAATAAGCCTCAACCAAGATTTTAGTCAAGAAGACGTCATCTACGTATGTGAACGGACTCTGCCTTACACTGATAGCAGCAGCAGAAGCGTGACTACACGGGTACTTGAAGGCCTTAAACTTCCCACACTGACAGAATCTCTGTGGGAGATTGACAGAATATGAACGCTCCCAACCTGCGTCAACCTCAAATACAGTATGCTCGACATTATATGCACGAATATGGAGGTCGGCTGCATCTACCTGGTTCTTCTTAACCAATTCAACAACATTTTTGCAGTGACGATGAGCTGATTCAAGTTGTGCAACGACTTTTGTACCTCTCAACAAAATAATGGACCAATCTGCTATATGTGTGCTTTACCAATGCGGTTATGGGCATATTTCTGGCCCCCTTCAAAATCATGTTGACAAATTCAGCCAAATTCGTTGTCATATGACCTTACCTCCGTCCTTCAATATCGTAGGCACGCGACCACTTTTCCTTAGGGATGGCGTCAATCCACGCAGCAATTTAAGGACTACTTTCACGGAAACTTGCAAGATTCCTCTCAAAATCAACCATGGCGGGAGTATAACCTGCACACAATGGACATGATCGAATTAAACATAAATCGTCAATCATAATGGAAATAAATTATTACGCATCGTGTCAATGAGTATACCTAAATTCTTTAACATCCTATTCAAACCTTCATTCTGAAACTTTTGATTGAAGTTGCTTGCAATATGACGAATACAGAAGACGTGATATGCATTTGGCGGCTGATATGCGATGAGCATATGAGGAATTCTAAGACAAAAAGAGGAAGAATATGACTCAATCTGATGCAAGAAAGGAAAAATAACTGTTAAATTTGTCAAATATCTGAATATAAGGTGTTATACTGATTTTGTGTTAATTTCACAGGAAAAATACACAAATTGAAGATAAAAAAGACAAAGCAAAACTAAAAGCCCACGCTACAAGCGTGGGAATGACGCTTGTAGCGTGAAAAGCACAAATTGGACAGAAGCCCCCGCGCTGAGAGCGTGAGGACCGCGCTTGGAGCGCGGGTGAAGGAAAAATGGCAGAGGCTCCCACGCCCACAGCGCGGGAACCACGCTGCCAGCGTGGGAGGTGCGAACAATTGGAAATTTGAATTGGGAGAATTAGGTCAAAGTCTCTTATAAATAAGAGACTCAACCTTGAAAGGAGAACACACAACTTAAGACACAAAAACCCTGGAGGCAGATCCGGTTTTGAAGGGAGGAGTTCTTCGTGTTCGTCGTTCGTCATCCCGTTCTTGTATTTTTCTTTTCTCTTTTATTTAAGTTTATGTTGAATCTCAGATCTGCGATCATGATGTTGATTGGCTAGATCTATTTACTGTAGTCAGGGTCATGATCCATTTGTAAACATTTGATACGAAGGATTGAATCACTCTGTGTGTTGATTTTAATATACTTTATCTTTATCTTGTGCGTATTGTTATTATTCCTGTTAGATCTGATCAACCTAATAGGGGATGATAATTTGGGGAGTAGGGCTCGCAATAGGAATGTTGGGGTTTTGATTCTGAAAGGAGGTAAAGATGACGATCTATGCATGTTCTAGGGATAGACTTGTATAAATCGCAGTCGTTGGATTTATCTGCGTAATGCTTAATTTCATGCGGGATTACTAAGGGATTAGGGTTCCAATTGAATTAAAGGGTTAGATCACCAAGGGTTTGGGATTTAACTAATTATTTGTAAGATGATAATTTGTCTGAGTTATTAATTTCAATGAATATAGTGAATCATTCCAGAGTAAAAAGTGGGATCGTTTGGTGAATGTACCCTGGCTGCAGTGTTTTCTCATATCTTTTTACAAAAACACTCATTTCTATTCCTATTTTATTCCTTTTTAACAAAAATACAAAAACACGTCTTTTACTTTTCTTGTCATTTAATTTAAATTACAATTATTTGTCAACAAACCATCGATTTGTCCAACTTAAGAGGACTGGTTATCATGGTAATTGTTTTACAATCACTGTGGAGACGATATATACTTACTACTTTATTACTTGTGCGATCGGTTCACTTGCCGAATTGCCAACAAGTTTTTGGCGCCGTTGTCTGGGATTGAAAATTCTATATTACAAATAACCGGTGATCCTTGAGATTGGATTTTTATTTTTATTCTTTTTATTTTATTTTGTTTTGTTTTGTTTTGTTCAGGTGCTACTAATAATTTTTCCTGAGTTTTATGCGAGGTAGGCTTCCGCCTAAGGACTTTGTGATTGACTCTGAAATTGCAAGGACCGAAAAGCAATTAAGGAAGGCTGCTAGACAGATCATTTGGGAGGATTCTAAGGACACACCTTTACAACCAACTCAAGAGATGGCAGAAAACAACAATGTTGGTCATGGTAGAGGAGGAAATGCAAACAATCAACCTTCAAGACTGTTGAATACAATTCTGACTCCAGTATTCAACAGAGCCAACTCAAGCATAGTCAGGCCAAATGTGGAGGCCAACAACTTTGAGTTGAAGCCATCATTGATTTCTTTGGTGGAGAGGGTTCAATTTTCTGGTGTTGATGATGAGGATCCTCATGAATTCATAGACCGATTTCTGATGGTATGTGATACAACTAAGCACAACGGAGTATCTACTGATGCTATCAGGCTCCGGTTGTTTCCTTTTGCTGTTAAAGGAAAAACGCTGTGATGGATTGAAAGGCAGCTAGCATATAGCATCCTTACATGGGAAGATTTGTCCAGCAAATTCTTTGCTCATTTCTTTTCCATGGAAAAATATAATCAGCTGGTGAATGAGATCACTAATTTTCGCCAGCTGGGAGGAGAATCACTTTGTGCAACATGGAACAGATTTCAGGAAGTGTTCACACAATGAAGGAGATGATGATAGAAAAGTGGCGATATTCTTCAATGGAATCACTCCTCAAACAAGGATGATAATAAATAGCGCAGCTGGAGGTTCTATCCGGGAGAGTACATCTGAGCAGGCTATAGATCTAATCAAAAAGCTTGCACGGAATGAGAATGAGAGTGTATTAGCTCCCATAAAAAGAGCAGTGATAAAGCCAGCAGACAATGATGTTATATCATTGTCTAAGAAGTTTGACAGCTTGAGTGAAAAATTTGACAAGTTTCAAGTATCAAAGGTTCAAACAACTCCTCTGGTTTGTGATAAGTGCCAAGAAAGTCATGAATCCAGTGAATGTCCTAATCCGTTGTCAGAAGACTCGCCTCAACAATTGCAGGTGAATGGGATCTGGTATGATCAGCGTCCTCCACAGCAAAACTTCCAGCGAAATCAGAATTTCCCTGGTGGTAACAACAATTTTCAGCGGAGGACTCAAGTAGCTGGTATGGATTTCAAATCCAATAATACCAACAATTATGCTCAATCTTCACAGAATCAACAAAGAGAGCCGGCTGAGTGGGAAAAAGCTTTTGGTCAAATGGCTAAGGCTTCTAATGAGATGACTCAACACACCAATGCTTTCATAGAGGAGACTAGAGCCAATAATAAAAATACAAATGCTTCCATTAAGAACCTGGAGAATCAGATAGGCCAGCTGACCAAGCAATTTACAGAAAGAGTTCCAGGTACCTTTCCAAGCAATACAGTTATCAATCCAAAGGATAACTGTATGGCTATTACCACAAGAAGTGGTAAAGTGTTGACAGCTCCAATAAAACCATCTGTAAATATGGAAGACATAGAAAAGGGAAAGGAGGAGCCAAATAAGGAAGCAGTTGAACCAGAGATTGAGGTAATTGTGCAGGAAAAGAACAAGGAAGTTGTTGTTGAGAAAGAACAGGTTGAAGAGCAACCGGCTGTGGCAAAGAAAAAGCATGAGTTAAGCCATAAATATGTGATGTCTAAGGCACCCTACCCAGAAAGATTCAATAAGGGAGCCTATAACAAGCATTATGATAGATTCTTGGACATTTTCAAGAAGTTGCACATCAATATTCCTTTTGCTGAAGCTCTAGCAAATATGCCTGGATATGCAAAATTCATGAAGGATCTTTTATCCAGAAAGCAGAAGTTACAAGAATGCCAAACTGTAACACTCACTGAGGAGTGCAGTGCTTTTATTCAGCAAAAGATTCCAGATAAGCTTAGTGATCCGGAGAGTTTTAATATCTCTATTGCTATTGGTGATATTGGCATTGGAAAAGCCTTATGTGATCTTGGGGCTAGTATTAATTGGATACCTTTCTCAGTATATAAATCTTTGGGGATTGAAGAATTAAAGCCTACCGAGGTATCTCTCCAACTGGTTGATAGATCTGTGAGAAAACCTAATGGGATTATAGAAGATATTCTTGTCAAGGTTGATAAGTTTATCTTTCCTGCGGATTTTGTGGTGTTAGATATTGAAGAAGGAAGTGAGAAGCTCATGCTCTTAGGAAGACCCTTTTTGGCTACAGCCCGTGCTTTAATTGATGTTGAACAAGGGATGATCAAACTGAGAATGAATGATGAGGAGATCATCTACAATGTTTCTGAGGCTATGAAGAGACCTGCTGAGAATAATGATTGTTTCCAGGTTTATTCTTTTCATGAAACCATTCAACACAAGAAGAAGTGTCCTCAAGAGATTGACTATGAGTTGAGAGCTCGTGATCATGTACCATTTGAAAAAGAAGGAATTGCTGTGGAAGTACTAAAAGAAAAAGTTGAAGATGTAGAGATTGGGGCCCCTACGGTTGAACTGAAACCCTTGCCCGACACTTTGAAGTATGTGTTCCTGGGAGATGGTGATATTTATCCAGTAATAATTAACAGAGATCTCTCTTCAGACCAAGAAAGGGAGCTAGTTGATGTTTTGAAAGCTCACAAGACCGCCATAGGATGGTCTATTACTGATTTGAAGGGTATAAATCCTTCTTTTTGCACACATAAGATTCTCATGGAGGATGATATCAAACCCGTGACATAACCACAAAGAAGATTAAACCCAACAATGAAGGAGGTGGTGAGAAAGGAAGTTGCAAAGCTTCTTGATGCAGGAATGATTTACCCAATTTCAGATGCTGCTTGGGTAAGCCCAGTTCAAACAGTACAAAAAAAGGTGGTGTGACAGTAGTCACAAATGCACAGCAAGAGTTGATTCCAACCAGAACTATCACAGGTTGGAGAATGTGTGTAGACTACCGAAGGTTGAACACAGCTACTCGGAAAGATCATCTTCCGCTACCTTTTATTGATCAAATGCTGGAGAGACTGGCGGGCCACTCTTATTATTGCTTCTTGGATGGTTATTCAGGCTACAACCAAATACATTAGCTCCTGAAGACCAAGAAAAGACAGCTTTCACTTGCCCATTTGGAGTCTTCGCATACAGGAGAATGTCGTTCGGCCTCTGCAATGCACCTGCCACTTTCCAAAGTGTATGCTCTCTATCTTTTCTGATATGGTAGAGAAATGTTTAGAGGTATTAAAAATAAATTTTTTTAAAGTATAAATAATTAAAATATAGAATAAAAAAATCTAACATTTTTAAAATAAATTAAAAATTTGATCAGATGTAATATAAATAAAAAATTGTATACAATAATAAAGTATATATAAAATAAAGGGGAAAAATATGCCATTTTAAATAATACAACTTGTGTCATTTCATTCTTATAAAAAAATGTGGGTCTTATATTTTTATTTTTAGTTTTATTAAAAAGTAAAATAACATAAACTATATTATTTAAAATGATACATTTTTTTTCTCTAAAATAAAATATCTTCTCATTTTTAGGATGGATAAAAGATTGTATACAATGACGCATGTTACCCATATTTCTTAGCGAACACTAATGTGCTTGTTATTTGCATTAGGGGTTTGAAGGAGAAGAACAGAACGAAACCTAGGAAGCACGAGACCAGAACACGCGCGAGTGAAAAGTGACACAGGGGAGACATTCACGGCCACCGCATGAAAAGGTAACATTTCCTATTAAAGAAAGTAACCGACTTTGTTTGTATATATGGGGTGGGGTGTGGGTTAGATATATGTGTAGCGTAGTGATGTGTGTTTAATTCTGTGATTTAGGGTTTTGTTGCGAAGCCGGAGACGCTACAATTTTGTGATTTAGGGTTTTGTTGCGAAGCCGGAGACGCTACCCGATGGAACGGTGAATTTGATGGTGTGGCATTGCACTATTCCTGGAAAGGCTGGGGTACACAATTTTATGATTTAAAAAAAAATGTGGAGATAAATGTCTACGGCTCTGAACCCTAAACACTGGGTATGCACCGTTACGAAAGAAGTAATACTTATTTGGTAATGGATCCTTAGCCGTGCGCAAATAAGATGAACAAAAACTGAGAGAAACCCCAACTATTAAAATTAGGGATAGGTTCTCTTTACAAATTTTTTTTTGTAAATTACAACAATCGATCGTACTTAGTTTAGTTTGTAAAAAAAAAATTTATAAATATAATCTGATCTTTAAAATTAATATAAACTCAAAATAAAATTTAAAGGTCGTACCCATGATTTTAGTTTTTTTTTTTAATTTTGTTGATATAAATTTTCACAAATTATATAATTTTTTTTAAAATATATTGTTTTAAAATAAAATAAGAGAAAAATGTTTATCATTTTAAATGACATAAATTTATGTAATTTTAGGATTTTAAGAAAGAGATAGACACACATTTTTTTATTATAAATTTAAATTAAAAAAAATTCACTACCTCTTTGTATTTAGTATTTATTATGTCTATTTCTACAAATTATTTCATTTCAAACTCAATACAATGAATAATTACATGTGATGCTCTCTTTTTTTGTAGTAATGATTACATATGATGTTTGGTGTCCGCATATCTTATCCCCAACAACAAAATTTATAACAAAACTTAACCATGGCGGAACAACAAAATTTTTTTATCACAACATTAATTTTCTCTTTCCTTTTTTATCCTTATTATTTTCCTACTTTTCTCATTTTACCCTCCTATTTACACTAAGGGACCACCTAAAAATGGTGGTCCCGGTTCACACAAAATAACCTCAACCATGGCAGAGCCTTTCATCGAAACCAGAAGCTACAAGCTAGGGGCGGCGGTAGGTTCTCAGAAGCTTGATCTTATCAACGGGAGAGATTTTCAAATCAATCCTGCAACAATGGGATTGGTTTTCAAATCAATCCTCTCGTACCAGAGGGGAATTCAAACTACGGGCAGTAACTTCAGATAAAATCTTTTAAATGGCCGTAAACAGATGGGAATTAAAACCCGGGCTTGTAAACGTTCGCGGAGGAGAAAGATGCAGAGCGGCCAACAAAAACAAAAGATGGAGGGAGCCGTAGGAAAATCGAGTAAGGAAAGGGAAAGCGCAAAACATAAGAAGCAAAAGGAAACGACGTATCTCTCTTGACCTTAAGAATACCTTCAAGTATTGCCTCTCTTAATGGCTTTGTGAGAATCTATCTCTCATATGTTACATGCAATTGAATTTAGGGTCATTTTCGGTTATGTTAATATTTTAATATTTTATTTTCCCTATCAAGCGTGGCTCTGGTTTCGACAAGTGATCATACTGATGAGATGGAACTACTACTAATTTTCCTTAACTACCTACCCTTCCTCAACGGTTATATATGGCCCGAGAGCACGTGGAATGAAATGTTTATTGAAGAAAGAAAATCATATATGTTAATGTAAGGTAGATCTATAGCTTCTTGCATGAAATAAAGTATCAATCATCTCCCACATACTCCTAGTGCCATACGTCATATAACCTTACCTGTAAACACATTAACTAATATGTGCTAGCAAATAGAAACTATCTGTCTTTGAATTCTTGATCATCTTAATTAAATCCTTTATTTTATTTTCTATTTTTTACTCTAATCATCTCATGTGTAATAATATTCCCAACGTCGGTTATGATTTTGTTGATGCTACTGAATTTTACATTTATACAACATTCATGATCATGCTATGCTTCTGGACACTTGTGAGTTATTACCGGACAAGGAACAAATATTCATCACTTGGGAGATATATTTTTGCCTTTATTCCCCATATTCTCTTGCTCTTTGTTCCCTATTTGCAGTTTTGTTTTTGCCTTGGTTCCCTTCTGTACTGATGGAATCTATAAGCCCACTATGTTCCCTTATAGGGTGTATGGTCACTGTATGGGCGATACCTATGGCTTTGGTAAAGACCAGGCCACGTGATATTTATCCCAAGTATAAGCAGATAATCAGTACAAGTATAAGTTATAAGAGAATTCAAGTAATAGGCAAATAACGATACATAACATGCTCTCTGTTGTGCCCTCTGGGGGCTATTTATATTGGTCATGGTATGGTTAGATCAGGGGGAAGGTCAACTCTCCTTGGGATATACTCCCATGACAGCAGTGTTGGACGGTTTAGGCGCTGACGTTGTGGCAGCGCTGCACCTCCTGCTACTGGCGAGGCCAGCGTTGGGCAAAGGGAGAGTTTTCCTTTGTGATACCTGTGGCGATTGCCTTTGGTGATTAATGTCCCAAGGTAAGACATTTTGGTGTATCTCTTGGGTGTGCTGCACCCTTGGTGGGCGTGTAGGTCCACGTCAGCCCTTAGGGCTCACGTGGAGCTTAACGGGGATTTGGGCCTGCGAAGTTGGGCCGCTAGATGGCTGGCCTGTTATGGCGTATAAGGCCAACTGTGGCGATTGGGCCTTGCTGTGGCGTTTGGGCCCTGCTGGGGCGATTGAGCCCTTCTGTGGCGGTTGGCCATCCAGAACACCTTCCTATTATTGGTACTTTCTCCCACTCTCTGTTTTTGCCTTTGATTGATTATTTTTTTCCAGGTTGTTTCATTGCATTACGGCAGAAATTTTGGGTTAAAAAGAGGGACCAAAAGGGTTTTCATCCATCCCGATAGTGATGGTAACAATGTGACATTGATAATGATTTTTTAAATAGAGTTCTATTACAGTCAATTTCCTAAAACCGTGTCTAGTGTTGCTGTCGCATTTTTTTTGGCTAGCCTTATTGTCAAGATTGTGAAAGTTGGGACAGAGACACAAGGAGAAGTTTTTTTTTCTTTACTATAAATACTTTTTCCTTTTTTCAGGTACTGAGAAATGCTGCACCCATCTCTAATCTGTCAAGATGGAAGTTAAATGTTGCTGTCCAAGCTGTTCTTGATGAGACATCATTTAGACATGTATCACAAATAAAAGGAGAGGGATCTAACTTCCATCTTCTAGATGCTGTGCTTCCTTTCTATAACCGTGATTCATACTCCTTTGTCTTCAACAACATTTCTCTCCACTTTGGACTCTTCGAAATATTGTTTCTACTAGGCTTGCCTATAATAGGCAAACCTTTAACCGGCTCCGATGTTTCTGTCATTGAAGTTTGTATAAAGTATTTGGGAACATCATCCGGGTTGATGGAAACAACAGTAAGAGCTAGACCTCAGAAAAAAGGCTCCATACGACTAAAGTGGTTGAGGGAAACATTTGAAGAAGTTACTGTTGGTATTTCCCCCGGGTCAGAAGAGTTTAATTACAATGTTAGGGCATACCTACTTTATGTTATAGGATCATTGATTTGCCCTACTGCCCATTGTGTTGATGTCATATATCTTACTCTCCTAGACAAATTAACTGAAGAATTTGCCTGGGGAGCTGCCTTTTTGGCCAATATGCATCAGCGCCTGAACTTTCATGCTAAAGAAGTAATCAAACAAATAATTAAATATTAACATCATATTATGATATTGATCGGCTTTCACAGGAACAGAATGCAACTGGCTTAGAGGGTGAAACAATGAAATATCAATTTCATCGACAATATTTTCCAATATCTAGATTTTATCGGGAATTATGATACCTGGTGTAATGGGGTTATATACAGTAATTAAAACATAGATTAAATTAACATCACATATATATATATATATCAAAAAATTAAAAATTCAGTCACTGGAATGTCGAATGAGTGAATTTTAACTATGTTCTCTCGCGAGAATATAGTGCAAAAATATTACAATTGTGTTCTTCAGATGTTCTCCCGGGAGAACATAGTTATAATTTTACTATAATTGTGTTATCGCGGAAGAATATAGTGAACTGGACCGATTTTTGCATCCAGTCACTGTACACTCATCAAGCCCTATATATATATATATATATAGTAAACATCCTTTTTGGTCCCTGGTAATATTCACGAAATCTTTTTTAGTCACTAGAAATAAAAAAGGACCAAATTGGTCCCTAAAATTATGAAAAAAAGGTCACGTTAATCCTTCTGTCAACTCCTCTGTCATGGTCAAACTAACGGTGCCCATGTGGCACGTTAGTCTGTTGACACGGACTGGACGGTTGACACGTTGGAACTACAAATGACGACGTTTTCTTCCAAATGTGTTGCAATCTGTGTAATGGAGAGTAAAACATCGTTTCCTCTTTTGATAATGAACCCTAATAATGAAAAAACCTAAAATTCCTTCGATCGAACCCTAAACTAGAAACTCCATCCCCCAAATTGATGAGCAAATCCCTAAACAACAATATGCCCCCAAAATGTCTGCACTTTGATGATTGAAAATCGATAACAGTAAAACCCATCAATTGGATTTCTGGGCGTGGGAGAAAATGAGTGTTTCTTCTGGTATTGGGGGATCAAGTGGGAGTAAATCAATGGGGGGAAGAACAATGACAAGGACCGCCGGTTGGAGGTGCAAATGTGGGAGATAAAGTATTGTCTATACCTCCAAAATTGAGAGGAACCCAAACAGGACTTTCCTTGGGTGTCCTAATTTCAAGGTATCAATGTGTAATTTTCCCCTTTGTTGAGTTGGAACACTTGCTAACCGTGGTTTTTTTTTTTGCAGGAGAAGAAACCGTTTTGTCATTTTTTTAGATGGGTAGATGATGTGTGTAATGAACGGATTGAGCTAGAAGATGCAAGAATTCACAATGTGGAGTTGGATGTTGCCGAAATTAATTTCAAATTGAAGTATGTGGACATGATGATGAGAGAGCAAGATGTGAAGATTAGTAGCAAGGAATGAAGCTTCATTAGCAAGAAAGAAAATTGAATGATGTATACCTGAAGAAGGTGGAGGAGTTAGATAGGATGGATAAAAAAATTAGGACAGTTGGTAGGTCAGCTAGGGTCTTAGGTGCTTGTGTTGGTGTGATCATGATCTGTGTGTTTGTTGTTAGTGTGGTAAAAGTGAAAACAAGTGACCCAAATGTATTTTTCCTTCAGTAAATTGTAATGAGTACTCCTTCTTTATGTTATACAAATTATGTGTTAGTGCCAATCTGTTTGTGTGTATTATCATATGGCCTATTATAAAAAAGTCTTGAATGTATTCCTCTTTTTATGATGGCATCATATATTTGTGCCTTGGTGAAATGCTGTACTGGATGCTAAGTTTCTGTTAGTATGGACTATTGCATAGTTAGGCATCGATTGAAGGATAAAAGATTGCTACATTGTATCACAAACTGATATAGATTTCTACTGATATAGATGCATAACTCATGACATTGCTGATATAGAAATTGCATACTATTATGCATATTTTGTTACTAATTGCAAAACACGAGGACCATTTAGGTCCCTCGCAATGTTTCTTGAGGGTCGTTTTGGTCCCTGACAAAATCCACGGGGCACTTATTGGTCCCTGATACCAGAATTATAGGACATCAGTTGTTGATGTCCAAATCAACAAAATGCAGCACTCATTTTAAAAAATAGTAGTGCATTACATCAGATACACTTATCGTTCCTTGCCATCAGAAATGCACTTAACATTAGAAATGCAGTATGTAGGGGTCCAAATTGGTCCCTCACAATGAGTGTCGGGGTCCTAATTCGTCCCTGCAACCAGAAAATTGGTCCCTCTCAAACCTGCACCAGAATGCAAATGTGGCAGCTAAATGGCCAACAACAAGCTAACTCTCTTAAAAAACATAAGAACCAGAAAATGCAATTATGACATGCATCAACCCTGCCACATAATAGCTGCAACATTCATCAACCCTACATAAACTAAATTACACCAACTCAGTTAAAAACATCAAATGGACATGAAATTATCACATTCATCAACCCTGCCAAATAACATGCATATCCAGAATATAAACAGTTACACATAATTGTCTTCCTAGAACTAGAATCCAGTAGTGCATTACAAATAAAAGCCAACTAATAGGAATCATAAGTGAGGCCTATAAATACAATATGGCCATGCATAAAAAAAATCACATTATAACTGTATAAGGCCCCAAAAACAAATGGCCAGAATCACATTATGTCAGTTGGCTCATGCACTACTCCCTTGTTCTTCTTCATCAGCAGCTCATTTTCTTGAGGATCGTCTTGGTGGCCTGAAACCAGATGTTGTCATGAAGTGCAAAAATCTGCTTCGTGTGCCATTGCTTGCTGCCTTTATTGTCTCTTCTGTCAACACTACATTTGCTTCTTCTGGATTTGAAGGAGGTGGGCTGCCTCCTCTGAAGTTTCCTTGATGTGGCTGAGAACTACCAACTTCTGAAGGGCCTCCATGACTTAATGAGATTTCATCTACTGAGTCAGAGCCAATCCTCACTGATTGTGGTCTTGCTTGGCTTTTATCTGTTTTGGAAGGTGGTGGCCCCTTACAACTCTTGGCATAGTGTCTAGTCTGACCACATTTAGTACATTTGGCTGCATATGTCCTTTTGACTTTCTTTGTCATGCTCCCTTGGTCTTCAGTTGGGTCCTTCTTCCTGTGTTTCTTGGGACACCCAATTGACCTTTTAAGTTTTGGTGGAAGAGGTTTGGGTTCATCAGATGCAGTCTAATACTTGTCCGAATTCACTGGTTTAAGGCGTGCGCATATGTGGCATGCAATGCATCCACTGTAAGCCATTGATGGTCATAGTTCTCGGCTGACTCATTTTTGTGACAAATGGCTGCTATAGCATGCTCACGAGGCAGCCCAGTAAACTGCCATGCATTGCATGCACATGTATGTGTTGTTAAATTCACTCCAACTCTATCACCTTTCCCACTGACCTCATACATATCTTGCTGCAGATTTCCAGTCCAAGTGGGTGTCTATGAATTGCTAAGTACCTTTAACTGATCCAGTTTCTTTTGGTGAGCTGGAGCAATTTTACCCCCGAACAGTTCCTAACACCCTCTGATGTGCAGCCATCCTTCTCATAATATAGCATCTCAATTCCTCCAATAGAGTGATAATTGGTTTTGACCTATATCAAACAATCTTGGCATTCCATACCTCTGCCATGTTGTTTGTGATATTATCACATTTCGGCCAGTGGCGGAAATAAGCTTTCACCCAGTTTGAGGGCTGAATGTTATCCAAGTACTTCCATGCAGTCTCATTCTTCCCTTTCAACCGTGCCATTGACTGCTGGAACTGTGGGACAGTGGTGCATCTTAAACACTCCCAGACCATGGCTCAAATTGCCTTGTCTTTCCACTGCTTTAAGAAGGTCTTCCAAACATGTTGCACACAAAAATGATGATATGCACCAGGCATCACCTCTTGCAGTGCTGGAATCAGGCCCCACACACAGACACAAAAAAAAAACAAAAAAAACCAATAAGCATAACAGTGAGATTCAGTGAAGGAAAAATAGAGTAAACACATAAAATAAGCAAAACAAACCTTCTGTTGGTCAGAAATAAAATTCCACCTAAACACTGCGTGAGGGCCAATGTCTTCGTGTAACAGGGTTAAAAACCACTTCTAGTTCTCTTTGATTTCACTATCAACAACTGCATATGCGATGACATAGAAGCTTTTGTTGGCATCCTCCTCAACTGCACTTAACAATTGACCTCCATAATATCCTTTTAAGAAACATCCATCCAAACCAATTAAGAGCCTGCAGCTAGCTTTGAACCCTCTCTTGCATGCATCCAGACAAATGTACAACATAGAAAATATGGGTGAAGAGTGCAGATCAGGTTGTGGGATCACTTGCATTTGACATGTAGACCCTGGATTGCTTCTCAATAGCTCACCTAAGTAGTCTCTCAATTTTGCATACTGTTCTTTTTCACACCCTTCTATTTTGGTCTTGGCTTTATGAAGTGCCTTGGTCACTCTATTCAAATGGACATGAACTTTGTACTCCTCTTTCATGTGGTCGTAGGCCTTAGCCCTTGTCATGTTCGGCTGTGTCATTTGCCTTTTTTCTAATTTATTTGCAACCCAATCCCTACTTGCCCTCTTATTTCTAAAAAGTCAGCAGCAAGTGTGGATGTCAAAAAAGTTTTGACTTGAAAGCTGCCATCTTGTTGTTCCACGCACAGTAAATCATCCAATCACATTAATCATTACTACACTTTGCTCGGGCTCTGACTTTGTCATTCTTCAGCCACTTGAATTGTCTTCCTAGATCAATACTGTAGTCTTTAACAACATTTTTAAATTCTTGAACACTCACAAACTTCATCCCGAGCTCTAAGTGTACATGACCAAACTCATCATGCACATTAAACTTTGGATTGACAATGCAATGCAATCTTCAAAAAATTTCTATGAACTTCCCATTACTCAATGCAGTTTTGAACATCTCCACAATATCACCGTCCGTATTCAAAGGCCTTAGACCTACGTCTAAATCCGTTGCGTTTGGCATGAGCCACAACATTTGCTTACACGTCTCATATCCATAACCCTTGAACAGAGTATCAAGGTCACACAGGTTGACAAAGTCAGCATCCATCTCAGGTAAGTCGTCTGCTTTGCCATTTACATATGTTAGGACCCCTTTATCATCTCTCTTCAACACACCCCATGGTAATATCTTATTACTATATATTCATCCATCTAAAAATAAAATACACCATGACAGTTACTAGCTATTTGCAACAATTCTATTTTAACAAGAAGGGAATGTTAACACACAGGGCTGTAAATTGCAACAAAAAAATTCACATTTACAATAAATTCATGCGAACATCTGGGTCCACAAAGCAATTTAACAAAACCCTAACCATATACATCAGACTCAACACTGCCGTGTAACCATATAAGCCAGTAACGTGCAAAAAAATTGGTCCTTTACAAATTATACATGCACTAAAAATTTGGGGACCACAAAGCACTAAAAAATGGCAAAAAACTATACAAACCGGGACCACATAGATAAATAGGTATTTTTTTGTAAACCCTAACCATAACAACACAAAATGGAGCGCACATGGGGGACCATCGTCCAACAAAGAATAGACATCATGTAGTGAGTGGGGACCACAAATATTGAAGAATTTCTAAAAAAACACTTACCTTAATGCATGTAAGAAAATTGTCACACTCACACTTCCCTTAAACACCACACAACCAGACTTTCAACAACCTTCAATGTCCAAGAATTGCTTGCAACCTTCAACTGGTCCAGCCTCTTCTGTTGTGCAGGTGCTATCTTACCCCGAAAAGTTTGTAGAATCCTCTTGTGTGCTGTCATCCTTCGCATTATGTAGCACCTCAATTCCTCACACAATGTCATTATAGGTTTGTCCCTATAATTGACAATCTTTGCATTCCACACCTCAGCCATATTATTCGTGATGTTGTCACATTTAGGCCAGTGACTGTAATAGGCCTTAACCCAACATGAAGGGTGTATATTGTCAAGATACTTCCAAGCTGGTACGTTTAGAGTCTTCAGCCTTTGCATGACCTTCTCAAATTGGGGAACAGTGGTGCATCTAGCACATTCCCATACAATCTGTCTTGTCTCTTTATCCTTCCACTGCTTGATAAAGTTCTTCCATATATGTTGTACACAGAACCTGTGGTGTAAACCTGACATAATTTCCTTCAAGACTGGGACAAGTCCCTGTATGTGAATGAAAAAATATATATTAAAATTCAAGCTCAAATCAGCATGAATAATATCAGCATGTATAAGGGAAAACTACAGTGCACCCTTTCATTTAAGTGACCATGTTAAAAGAACAGTTGCAGGGACCAAATTGTACACCCGATAAAATTGTGAGGACCAAAATGGACCACCCGGTTGTTACTTTCTTTTAAAGCAAAACCCTAAATGGAAACATGGACCACAATGTTCCACTTCGTGCAGAAAAAACTAGCATTAAACAAAGGGGAACAAGATGGGGACCACAAGCATTAAACAAAGGATGACAAACAACAATATAAAAATGTTTCAATATATAAATAATCATATATTTTTGAACGTAATGCTCAGCCTCACAAAGTCTCCCAAGTTGTCTTTGTCTTCCACCGGTTCCCTTTGATTCTGGAAGAAGTTCGCAATATTCTAAATGCAGGCACCAGGGTTTACTCCACGGTCTTCTTCCTTCCTTCTCAACGATGAAGTGTCGATGTTAGAAGAGGGGGAAAAGGTAAAGTGTCCAACGGTTAGGTGAGGGGCAAAATTGGGTTTTGCAAAAAAGGGTTGTCCAAGTGGCTGAGTTTGGAACAAAACGATGTCGTCCAAGAACTCCACGGCAATCGCATGTCACTTAACATGACACATCAGCACCGTCACTCACACCATCAATTTTGTTTTGACAGAAGGACTAACGTAGGTCCTGTTTGACATTGTTAGAGACTTTTTTTGAGTTTATTTTTCTTAGGGATTAAAATGGCCACCGCATTTTTTGTCAGGGACCAATTTGTATCTTTACTTATATATATATATATATATATATATATATATATATATATATATATATAACAAAAAAAATGCAAATATATTATTAAATAGATAAATTTAATATACGAAAAGATAAAATAACGGTTACGGAATGTCTAAACTCTTACAATTAATCAATAAAATCACAGTCGATGAAGATTTCTAACGGCCATCGTCACAGCAAACATAACAGAGAAAGCGAAGAGATATTTCATCAACGATTTCCATCTGACTGACGTGACGAGACCTACACCGATGATACATGAACTTGGTTCTATTGCCTTGCGCGTTGATCTAGTGGAGACAAGACAACATGTACAGTAAACTCAAACAACATAAGATATGCCTAATCAAACTAATTAAATCATCGATAGAGACAACATCAGTGACTTGCAATTAACAACATATACAATACCGATTTGAGTAAAATGAAGCAGCAAGTCTAAGATTTATAGGGAGTGGTTTATATTTTTTTTATCTTTTTTTAATTATTTCTCAAAATACTTCATATTCATTCTGAATGAAGAAGTCAATTTTGATCTAACCAAAGTTTTAATGAATAGTCAAGAATTGGTGTAATGGGAATAACAAAGATTGAAAAAAAAAGCTGCCTTGGAAGTTGGAGGTTCATACTACCTTCTTGAAAATGTGAGGAAATATGAAAAGCTTTTAAAAGCAGCCTCGGAGGTGGATACAATCTTCTTGAAAACAAACGTGAGGAAATTTATACCAAAAAAAAAAAATGGTGAGGAAATTGAAAGATGTTTGTTTAATGAGAAATTGAAACTTGAAAATGACCATGATATTCGTAAAACGGTAGTTTAGACAAGAATTGAAAGGAGTTTTGATTTATATGGAATAGGTAAATTTTCGAAAATATTAGAAAAAATTGAAGGCATAAAAAAAAAGAAAGCAAGAGGAGAATGCATCTAATAAATGTGCACTAGATCGAAATGTAGCCACAACAATTCATTAATAGAGGGGACAGACCAATATATATTGGTCACTTTTTGACCATTTTGCCACACGAACAGTAATATTTGTCAAAGTGTCAAGTGTTCGAATTTATTATAATAGGTAGCAAATTTAATTTATTGATGTGACATATTTGACCACCTAATTCTCTATTAAGTATAACGAACTAAATAGTCAAAATATCAGTTTGATCTAAATAAAAACAAGACACGTGCCAATCGTACCCAAATTCACTATGGGACGAAGGCATGGAGCGAACAACTCTGTGAAAAGAGAAAAAAAATTTATTGCCGCACAGAACCACCATCATATCTCTCCATCCTCATTTTCATTTTCATTTTTTATTTAAAATAAATAAATTACCTGTATTGTACCTTTATTGCAGCACAGAACCACAGGCTCCCGTCTCTTTCTCTGCTACCATAAATAACTAGTACCCTTTTCACTACCATTTCTTTCAAACCACCATCCCCAAAAAAGCATGTTTCCAAGACTACTTAACACATACATCAATTCGAGTATTTTCTCATTTCTCAACACGCAATAGTCTTTCCCAAATCCCAATACTGCAAAACTTTCTTTCAAGATTGAAATATTAAATGTCAATAAAGATAAAAATGTTTAACAAAATATTGTTATTTAGTTTTCCCATGAACGTTAGATGTTAGACAATTTAGGAAAACAATATAAAAAAATAAATATTTTTTTAATTTAATAATTAAATAATTAATCCGAAATCAATAATAAATAAAAATTGAATTGAAAACTAAAAAAAATAAAAGTATATGTATTTGTTAAAATAAATATATATGACACTTTAAGAGAAAAAGTAAAATAAGTTGAAAAACTATAAAAAAAAATAAAATTTAAAAAAATGTAAAATAAATACAGATTTGCTGTTTAATAATCATGATATATTTTAAAATGTAAAATAAATACAATAAAAATTTTAAAATATTATTGTGACATAAATTATTCTTATAATTCTATAAAGTATTAAAAGATGATATATTTGCAGATTAAGATTGTTCGTTACACATAAAGTATGAAAATATGGAATCTATTAAAATCATATTACATAAAATAATTATTTCATACAACAGAAATAAGATAATAGGGTTCATCATTTAAAAAAATAATAATAATAGACCCCATGACTTTGTCTTTGTTGCATGAGATAATTATCTCATGCAACATAAAATAATTATCTCATGCAACTTGAGATAATTATTCCCCTGCTTATCAAAAAAAATATTAAAATATATATTATTTCTTAACTTTATATGGATATAAATCACTGTATTTATTTAACATTTTTTTTTTAAATTCGATTTTTTGTATTGTTTTTCAATTTAATTTTAATCATTTCGGTTGAGTGTTGAGAATGATTAAGACTGTTCGCTACACATTGCATTTATAGCATTTATGACCATTTCCCCTTAAGTCCAAGAGGACTCAGGAGTATTTAAATACCACTTTAGAGCATATCTTTTAGCTCGTGTTTGTTACGCGGTTTATTTCTGAATGACCGGGAAAGTCAGGTAGGAGAAAAATGTTAGCAATGTTTGGTAGCTCAAATCTGATGATTTGCCAGAAGAAATTTGTTTACGGGAAAGTATTTGTGTGTGATAAATTTTGTACTGTATGACAAATATGATATCCATAAAATAGATGGATTTTTTCAGTATCCGGGAAACCAAAAATTAAGCGCCAAGTTAAAGACAAAATTGACCTTCATTTTGTCTTCAGGAACGAAAAGGTTAGAATTTTTGAATGGTAAAGGTGAGGTTATTTTAGTAAAATAACCTCACATTCCCACTAATATTTCATAACAACCAAACACAAACTTAGTAAAATAACCTTAATTTTTCCGAGAAAATATAGGTTTACCAAACAGCTTTTTAATAATATTCCAGTAAAATATATTTCCTATTACATTTCAGTAATAATTATTTCCCAGATTAAAAAAAAATCTCCTCTACCAAACGCCCCCTTAGAGTACGGATATTTTAACAATCAAAAATTCTTATTACTAACTTATTACCCATCATATCACCATTGGATCAATAAGAGAGAATATTAAAAAGTATTTGGAGAGAGAGAAAATATTAATCTAATAATGATTAGATAGATAATAAATTAGTAGTAGAAAATTTTAATAATGATATCCTCTCTATCTTTGATATCGCTAAGACCATAAGTTTAGATTACCTATCCTTCTTTTTGTTATAAATGTTAAAAGTCGAGTACAAATGGACGAACAATTTATTTTGCATTTACCGAAGATGACGGGACTTGCTCTTTTGCAGTCTATTGGGCTCCCTGATGATGAAACTCCCAAGAAGTGTAATTAATTACGTGTATTGATAGGAATTTGAATGAAAGAAAAATTAGGCAGAAAGAATTTACGAAAGAAATTAATAAGTTTTTTCATTCGAAATAAAAAAAAATCTTAATTTAAATTAAAAATTAATAATACCTCATAACTTAAATTAATATGATAATTTTAAATAATTAAAATAAAGAAAAATTAATCTGACAACAAATAAAAAAGTTATCACTCAACAGCATATATCACATTCTTGTGTTTCTACTTGGCTTTACCGTTTCCAAGAAGAAGAAAGAGGAAAAGTCTCGAATGTTGTGTTGTAAAGATCCCCATTTGAATCATCGTAAAGTCTTTCATTTCTTAAAATTTCGCCCACACCCATTCGATTTTCAACATGAGCCTTATTCCCAAAATGTTAAAATTGAATGTTTGCTCGTCCTCCAGCAAGTGCAAATTCGATGCTTGCTCACTTCTCCAAGGTCATTAACAGACACCATTTCCTATGTTATGTGTGAATCATTCTAAATAAACTCGTCAATTATTTAAGAATGTGAGAGTTACAAGCACATACAAACAATACATACTCCCATCATGTTTTCCAAGTACACCGAGTTCTCAACGAACAGCTGAGGAAGCTAATCAAGCACTTGTCAGTTGTTATTGAAGAAATAACTGCCTATAAATCTCAAACTCGGTTTCTTCTCATATCGGTACTCATCTTTCTTGTTGGTTTCATCAGTTTTTTTTAACGCATTTTTTATATTGTTTTAGTTTACTCTCCTGGCCTTTCTTCCCCAGATTCATGCGCGAGGCAATCGTTGTAGGTATCGTGAGATGGAAATCGTTGATGATGTCTTGTATCACTTCGCCTTATCTGTTATGCTTTGCTGTGATGTTGATTATGGCTATTATAAATCTTCACCCGACTGTGATTTCTTTGATTAATCAGGTAAGAGTTTTCATTCTGATATACATACATACATATATCTGTTTGTTTTATCTTCTATCGTGTTGAAATTTCCTACACATGTTATTATATTTTTATCAATAAAAAAAATCAAAACATCCTATTAAAATAAGAATAAGAAAAGTGATATAACAAGTAACAAACAATTTTTTAAGAATAAAAAAAAGAAATTAGTAAAGGAAAAAAGAAGAATACGTCTTGTATAAAAACAGCAAAAAAAAAAAAGAGCGACCACCAGGGCAAAAAACATCTAAATATTATTTTTTAATAAAAAATTATGGAAACATAATCATTATGTATATACAAATTTGTAGTACTTGTTAGCACCAAATTATATTTATTTATATTATATTATTTTATGTTATTTAAGTGTCTTTGGGTTGTTAATTAGTGTTTTTGCAGGTAAATTAAGCCCAAATGAGTTAAGTAAAGACCCATGTAAAAAATAAAGGTAAGAAGTAAAAATGATAATATTTGGCTTGTTACTTACCTGTTTTATTTATTTTTTACCTTCAGATCACATAAAAAAGGAAGGCAGCATGTGGAAGAAAAAGGAGGGAGCAAATCTGAACCGATGGATTAAAAAGAAATGGATGGCTGTGATATAGGGAGACTTTTCTGATGTTTTTGAAGAAAGAAGAGGATATATCAGATCGGATTCATAGATAATAGAGATGAGATATTAGAAACAGATAGAAAAAAAAGAAGAAGTTTTAGTCTGAGTTCTTTCTTTCGTGTTTACTTTTTGCTTCTTGAGAACACTTCTGGGTTTCTTGTGTGGGTTCTTGTTCGCGAGCATCTTCGTCCAACATCCTTGATCTCGGAGTGCCCTGACAACGCGTCTTCAAGGGAGAGGATCGAGGATCTGCATACGAAGCGGTCGGTTTCCACACTCCTGCATATTGTTCATTGTAGATCTAGTTTAGGGTCCTTGATGTGTGAAGGACCGGTTCATTTCTGAAACTTGGTAATGTTTGTTTCTTTATTTTTCGGATTTGTAGTATTTCTGATAATGGATTTCTAAGTTCTTTTCTTTTCTGGGTATAATTGAATGATTGGATGAATATTTCTTAAAGTTCTTCGTTATTGTTTGTGTTTTCTCATTTGATTGATTCTTTTAATCTTTCAACTCAAGAGATTCATGGGAATGAAACTTGAGTTTTTCAACAGAAATAATTTGGGAAATGCGTTTCTGTTAAGAATCGATTGAACCCTTTTGGATTAGGGATAATCAAGGATGATTTCTGATAATTTTTCTAAAAAGATTTGGGAACCTTTGGAAAAAGATCTTCTTGAATGTTAATGTTGATTCTGGGAAGTTTCAATTAAACTTGTTATAGTATTTCGGAAATTGAGATAAATTCGGTGTAGCTTTGAACGAAATTTGCAGGAATGCAAATACTTTTGTGTCATCCATTTTTTACATTGATAAACACTTCTTTACTTTTAGATCATATTCAAAATCATGGATGACACAAAAGTATTTGCATTCCTGCAAATTTCGTTAATAAAGTATCTGGTTATAACCAGAATACCCATCAAAGAAAACGAAGAACGAAGGGTAAAGATTTTACACCGAATTTATCTCAATTTCCAATTGGAATTTATTTGGTTTTTGTAAAAAGAGAAAATACTATAACAAGTTTAATTGAAACTTCACCAGAATCAACATTAACATTACAACAAGTTTAATTGAAACTTCCCAGAATCAACATTAACATTCAAGAAGATCTTTTTCCAAAGGTTCCCAAATCTTTTTAGAAAAATTATCAGAAATCATCCTTGATTATCCCTAATCCAAAAGGGTTCAATCGATTCTTAACAGAAACGCATTTCCCAAATTATTTCTGTTGAAAAACTCAAGTTTCATTCCCATGAATCTCTTGAGTTGAAAGATTAAAAGAATCAATCAAATGAGAAAACACAAACAATAACGAAGAACTTTAAGAAATATTCATCCAATCATTCAATCATACCCAGAAAAGAAAAGAACTTAGAAATCCATTATCAGAAATACTACAAATCCGAAAAATAAAGAAACAAACATTACCAAGTTTCAGAAATGAACCGGTCCTTCACACATCAAGGACCCTAAACTAGATCTACAATGAACAATATGCAGGAGTGTGGAAACCGACCGCTTCGCATGCAGATCCTCGATCCTCTCCCTTGAAGACGCGTTGTCAGGGCACTCCGAGATCAAGGATGTTGGACGAAGATGCTCGCGAACAAGAACCCACACAAGAAACCCAGAAGTGTTCTCAAGAAGCAAAAAGTAATCACGAAAGAAAGAACTCAGACTAAAACTTCTTCTTTTTTTTCTATCTGTTTCTAATATCTCATCTCTATTATCTATGAATCCGATCTGATATATCCTCTTCTTTCTTCAAAAACATCAGAAAAGTCTCCCTATATCACAGCCATCCATTTCTTTTTAATCCATCGGTCCAGATTTGCTCCCTCCTTTTTCTTCCACATGCTGCCTTCCTTTTTTATGTGATCTGAAGGTAAAAAAAATAAATAAAACAGGTAAGTAACAAGCCAAATATTGTCATTTTTACTTCTTACCTTTATTTTTTACATGGGTCTTTACTTAACTCATTTGGGCTTAATTTACCTGCAAAAACACTAATTAACAACCCAAAGACACTTAAATAACATAAAATAATATAATATAAATAAATATAATTTGGTGCTAACAAAATACCCCAAACTTAACCAATTGTTTGCCCTCAAGCAATCAAATAAACTTTTATTCAGAAAATAACGGGTTAGGTTCAAATGCAGAATCACTTAGAACCATTAAATTAAACTTAATAACTTAGGTAAATTTATCAACCATCTATGCAAAACATCATACTTCTTAAAGCATTGACCAGACTTAATGTTAACCAATTCCTTCATCAAATTAATCATCTAACTCCAGTCAATCAGTAATTATAGAAGCATTCAATCAAAAGCTCATGCACATTCAATCAGTTGCAACCCTTAATTTAAACTGATTCAATTGACATTCCACTGAATTCCTTTCCAGATATATTCAATTAATCACACTCTTTCATTTTTTATAAGGAAGGTTCACTCGTTGTCATCATGCATGAATGCTTCCAATCTACACAACCATTTAGAAACTTGAAGTCCAACATGCTACTTCCATCATAGGGTCTTTAAAGCTTATAAAGAGGCAGGGCTAGAATTGTTGTTTTTCTAGTCACTTGGCTAATTAAGCTAACCCCTTAGTGTCTAACTAATCCTCATTAGCTTTTTCTAATTTTTGGCCTAAACAAGACAAAGGGAAATTACTGACTTTCTTCTCCCTTCTGTATTGATTACCTTTTTTCTTTATTTTTCACTTTCACAATTTTTTTACTTTTGCTTTTTCCTTCTTTTTTTTTTTACAGTAAGCTCAGAGATCCTTTTTTTATTTTACAGAGACTCTTTTTATAAGATCACTTGTTCCCCTTTTTCTTCTTACATTTTTTTTTACCTCCTGAATTTTCTTTCTTTTTCTTTCCCTTCTCTTTACAACCAATTTCCCTTTGCCTTACTTAGCTTTTTGTATTTCTAAGCTAACGAGCATTAGCTAAACACTAAAGATAGCTATATAGGGTGGACAAGGAATTTGGCTTATAATATCAGGGTGAAACAGAAAAGAAAGGCTCAGGCTCAAATAAAGGGACCAAGGGATATAATTGAAGGGTAAGGCTTTTGGCTCTAGGCTTCATATTCTGAAACAATGCCCCAATCACATAGAAATAGCATATCAGTCATCCTAACAGAGTGCAGCATTCAAAACATCAATACATAATGACCAATGATCACTCTCAAAGGAATAGAGTGTTTAGGTTCAAAATACCTCACATAGGTTGTTAAATCAGTGGTTTATCAGTGAATCAGCAAATTAGGAATTACAACAAAAATGAATAGCATGCCAATTGATTTTAAGCTTATGTAAACACTGATTAACTAAGTTAAATCCTTAATTGACTAGGAATTAAATTACTTAAACTTGGCTATACTCAAGCAATGATAATGTCAAGCACATCAGGTTATAAATTATTTCCAAGTTACTATAAACTCAACATACAAAACAGAGTAAATTACAAGAAACAAATTATGTACCAATCAGCAAATACAGAAAGATTATTGGTGACAGCATATAATCACAAAATCACCCCAAACTTAAAATTAAGCTGGGTCCTCACAGCAATACAAAAAAAAAAAAAAAATTTGAAACATAAATTAATAAGTAAATAAGTAAATAAATA
Organism: Gastrolobium villosum; assembly: GCA_032173675.1. Lineage (NCBI taxonomy): Eukaryota > Viridiplantae > Streptophyta > Magnoliopsida > Fabales > Fabaceae > Gastrolobium > Gastrolobium villosum. The sequence goes on from JAVKPL010015927.1 coordinate 131,174, forward strand.
AATAAATAAAGAACCTGGGTACCAACACTTGATATCAGCTTTCAGAAAAAGTATCATCCACATCAACCACATCATCATCCGACCCCTGCTCAGCAGCTCTTGAAGTCCCCTCATCACCAATTTGTTGCAAAAGATAGGCTGGAATTTCAGGGAATTCCTCCTGGGGAAAGGTCTCTTGATATGATTTCATACAGCAATGTCTAGAGGTTTTTATATATTTAATCAACCCCTTGACACATTGCTGCAGTTCCATAATTTGATCCTTCATTTCCGAAACCTGCCCCTTCTCTGCTCCTTTAGGAGGCTGAGTTGAAGATGTTTTTCTTTTTCTACGTAAGCTGGACTCAGCTATCCTCTTCAGGCAAATCTCATTTATTGGTGAGTTCGGAATTGGGACCAATGCCCTGTCTTCAGAAGAAGGGACTCCAGCTGCATCACACAACAACTTTACCAAACATGGAAAATAAAATGGTCCTGTTGTTTTCTTAGAATTCTCACATAGCTCCTGGTGAATCAGCCTCTCAGGGTAGAATGGCAGGCCTTGCAATATGCAATAAACCAACACACCAACTCTTGTTGATAAGTGGTTCATGTGCAATTTAGGGAAGATGCGGTGTCTTACAAATTTGGCCCAGGCTTGAGCTTCCTTTGTGAGCTCAGTCGTTAACATCTTTTCAGAATCCCTTTTTGTATTGGGATTTCCCGTGAGTATCTTTGCCATCATTGAATGAACGTTCGCTTGAGTCCTGTCTGTTAGACACTTCAAGTACCAGTTGTAATCCCCATCTTTGAGGTTATAAACCTCCTGAATCTTTGCTGGGGATATATCCACCAGCTTTCCTCGAACTAGGACTTGAAGAGGCTCATCCTCCTCCGGGAAGTTGGCCACAAATTCGTGAACCAACCTGACCGGCACTCGAACAGAGGGGTGACTCGCAAAACTTTCCCATTGCCATGGTTTAACATGTTGCCAGACGAAAAGCTCCATGTATCACAACGCCTAAAGGAGTTGGATACAGGCAAACTGCGCATACATGGAGCTTTTCGTCTGGCAACATGTTAAACCATGGCAATGGGAAAGTTTTGCGAGTCACCCCTCTGTTCGAGTGCCGGTCAGGTTGGTTCACGAATTTGTGGCCAACTTCCTGGAGGAGGATGAGCCTCTTCAAGTCCTAGTTCGAGGAAAGCTGGTGGATATATCCCCAGCAAAGATTCAGGAGGTTTATAACCTCAAAGATGGGGATTACAACTGGTACTTGAAGTGTCTAACAGACAGGACTCAAGCGAACGTTCATTCAATGATGGCAAAGATACTCACGGGAAATCCCAATACAAAAAGGGATTCTGAAAAGATGTTAACGACTGAGCTCACAAAGGAAGCTCAAGTCTGGGCCAAATTTGTAAGACACCGCATCTTCCCTAAATTGCACATGAACCACTTATCAACAAGAGTTGGTGTGTTGGTTTATTGCATATTGCAAGGCCTGCCATTCTACCCTGAGAGGCTGATTCACCAGGAGCTATGTGAGAATTCTAAGAAAACAACAGGACCATTTTATTTTCCATGTTTGGTAAAGCTGTTGTGTGATGCAGCTGGAGTCCCTTCTTCTTCTGAAGACAGGGCATGGTTGGTCCCAATTCCGAACTCACCAATAAATGAGATTTGCCTGAAGAGGATAGCTGAGTCCAGCTTACGTAGAAAAAGAAAAACATCTTCAACTCAGCCACCTAAAGGAGCAGAGAAGGGGCAGGTTTCGGAAATGAAGGATCAAATTATGGAACTGCAGCAATGTGTCAAGGGGTTGATTAAATATATAAAAACCTCTAGACATTGCTGTATGAAATCATATCAAGAGACCTTTCCCCAGGAGGAATTCCCTGAAATTCCAGCCTATCTTTTGCAACAAATTGGTGATGAGGGGACTTCAAGAGCTGCTGAGCAGGGGTCAGATGATGATGTGGTTGATGTGGATGATACTTTTTCTGAAAGCTGATATCAAGTGTTGGTACCCAGGTTCTTTATTTATTTATTTATTTATTTATTTACTTATTAATTTACTTATTAATTTACGTTTTTTTTTTTTTTGTATTGCTGTGAGGACCCAGCTTAATTTTAAGTTTTGGGTGATTTTGTGATTATATGCTATCACCAATAATCTTTCTGTATTTGCTGATTGGTACATAATTTGTTTCTTGTAATTTACTCTGTTTTGTATGTTGAGGTTATAGGAACTTGGAAATAATTTATAACCTGATGTGCTTGACATTATCATTGCTTGAGTATAGCCAAGTTTAAGTAATTTAATTCCTAGTCAATTATGGATTTAACTTAGTTAATCAGTGTTTACATAAGCTTAAAATCAATTGGCATGCTATTCATTTTTGTTGTAATTCCTAATTTGCTGATTCACTGATAAACCACTGATTTAACAACCTATGTGAGGTATTTTGAACCTAAACACTCTATTCCTTTGAGAGTGATCATTGGTCATTATGTATTGATGTTTTGAATGCTACACTCTGTTAGGATGACTGATATGCTAATTCTGTGTGATTGGGGCATTGTTTCAGAATATTTAGCCTAGAGCCAAAAGCCTTACCCTTCAATTATATCCTTTGGTCCCTTTATTTGAGCCTGAGCCTTTCTTTTCTGTTTCACCCTTATATTATAAGCCAAATTCCTTGTCCACCCTATTTAGCTGTCTTTAGTGTTTAGCTAATGCTCGTTAGCTTTGAAATACAAAAAGCTAAGTAAGGCAAAGGGAAATTGGTTGTTAAAAAAAAAGGGAAAGAAAAAGAAAGAAAATTCAGGAGAAGAAAAAAAAATGTTAGAAGAAAAAGGGGAACAAGTGATCTTATAAAAAAAGTCTCTGTAAAATAAAAAAAGGATCTCTGAACTTACTTTTAAAAAAAGAAGAAGGAAAAAGCAAAAAGTAAAAAAATTGTGAAGGTGAAAAATAAAGAAAAAAGGTAATCAATACAAGGGAGAAGAAGAAAGTCAGTAATTTCCCTTTGTCTTGTTTAGGCCAAAAATCATAAAAAGCTAATGAGGATTAGTTAGACACTAAGGGGTTAGCTTAATTAGCCAAGTGACTAGAAAAACAACAATCCTAGCCCTGCCTCTTTATAAGCTTTAAAGACCCTATGATGGAAGTAGCATGTTGGACTTCAAGTTTCTAAATGGTTGTGTAGATTGGAAGCATTCATGCATGATGACAATGAGTGAACCTTCCTTATAAAAAATGAAAGAGTGTGATTAATTGAATATATCTGGAAAGGAATCCAGTGGAATGTCAATCTGATCAGTTTAAATTAAGGGTTGCAATTAATTGAATGTGCATGAGCTT
>JAVKPL010015928.1:0-13468 GCA_032173675.1 Gastrolobium villosum
CACAACATAAATATTAAAAGCAAGAGTAAAATGGCAATGCACATTAGCCATGTATATATGCATTGAAATTTGATAAATGTATTTATACATCGTTAAATAATCTGCCGAACAAAAATAATTGAAAAGTAAACCACGATCATACAACTATTCCTGTTGTGAATCCTCTTGTTGCAAACTTTCGATGACTTCAAATTGTAATTAAGTACTAAAAACTAAATCACTGCTGTAACCTTTTAACATGGCTTGTGGCCCTTATTTTTTCTTCTTACCTAGGGTGACTGAGGACCAAAAAAGTGTGTAGATAATTGTCAGGAATATTAGAAATGGCGCTGTGTGGAGAATAAAAACTACAACAAAAAATGCAGCCCCCTTTGGTGTGACAGTAACCAAACTGTTTAAGAAATGTTGGCGAGAATCGAACCCACAGAAGAAGTATATGTATGTGAAAACATAGAGCTCCAAGCATGCTACCTCAACAACACCTTCCATATTTTCCTCATATATACAACCAAAGACCATATGGCAAGCCCTGCTGAAGTATAAAGCAAAACAACACCAGAGCCTACTACAATGGCAGCTCCTCCATGACTGACCAAAAAAATGGAAAAAGACCCAATCAGTCAATTACATAGCTTGAACTAGAATTTTGAGGGGACCAAAATGAATGCTTAACAAGTACATTAATTTACAATGACATACAACTAAAAAATTCACGCCTAAAGAAACTTTTTCGAAATAAATAAGATTAAACATTACAAATCTTAAGTTTAGTGTAAGTTATTAGCAAAAAGTTAACTGAAATATAAGCTCATTTAGGATGAGTTTGAGTTTTTCACATAATTTTTGTTTTCATAACAAATAGAATGATAATACCTCCAGTCTCGGGTAGCAAGGAGGATAGTTAATGCTGTCATCTGTGTGGCTGTTTTCCACTTCCCCAAGTTATTTACAGCAACAGCCTATAATTTGAAGTTTCATGATATAAGCTTAAAACTCTGTACAAAATCCAGGCAGTTGATTAAAGTGTACATGAGATCAAACAAACCTCTAAAAGCTTACTGTCCTGGGAAGCAGCCCATTCTCTGACTGCAGACATGGTTATCTGTTTGGCAAGTTACAAGAGAAAATTATAAGACACTAATACAAAGCCAGTAAATCAGACAAGGTATAATGATTCCTTGAAAGCAAAAAGAAATTCAGGTAAAAGTATGGCTAATTTATCATATAAATTAGAATCTCAGTTCAGAACTGTAGATCATCAACCGTTTGAGCAACAAGCACAGGAGATCCCAAATATGAATTCTACTTTCACGCACACATGATCACAGTATTCATATAATATAAAACATTGGATCTGTATGGTTTTCAGGTATTCTGATTATCTAACCTAGTCAGCCAGTCTTTGCTTTGGTTCATTCTATAATGTGAAAAATATGGTCATTAATAGTTCTGATTCCATGACAGTTAATTGTATCACTGAAACACATCTTAAAAACTAATCACCATAGAATAAATAACAGCAGAGATAGGTAAAAGGAATATAAAACAATTAAGATGCATGAGTTTGGTGATCACATCACATGCAAGACCCTTGCTATGTTCCCTGTGAACAAAACCTTTTAAGCAATGCATGCCTTAGGAATCACAGATGCAAGCAAGGCATTAAGTATGCATTACCTCTCTACCAATTATGGCAATAGAAGGTATAGTGAGTAGCCACGGTGCTTGTCCAAATACAGCAACATCCAAAGGTCTAGTACATAACAAGATCAATGTCGCAGCAACCATAAGCTGCAATCGGTAGAAACTAGTTTAACAAAAGCACTGACGTGGTTCTCACATGTCACATGTAGGTGAAAGAAAAAGCAGTTAAGAGGAGGGGAAAATACCTTGTCAGCTACTGGATCTAAAAATGCACCAAATGAAGATTTTAACTTCATCTGCATTGCAAATTCACAAAAGAAAAGTAATTAATATCCGAAACTTGAATGTTGGCTTGTTGAGATATATAGTCCCACATTGGTTGTATGGGCAACTAATGTGGAGTTTATAAGACCTTGGGCACTCCCACCCTTTGAGCTAGCTTTTGGGGTGGTGTATCTTCTTTGATATGGTATCAGAGCATTCTTAATCTCACCGCCTCCGCTTGTATATTGTCCACCCTTCAAGTCCAGTGGGTGGGCCCTCGTGTGAGGGGGTGTGTTGAGATATATAGTCACACATTGGTTGTATGGGTAACTAATGTGGCCTTTATAAGGCTTTGGGCACTCCGACTAGCTTTTGGGGTTGTGTATCCCAAGGTTCTTTGATATCGCTAAAGCTTGGTTTTTGAATTGAATGAGAAAGAGTGAGTGAGTACCTTGCGAGCAATATAGCCATCAAGCCAATCTGTAACTGCAGCAGCGATGAAAATACTTGTAGTAGCAGTTGTTCCTCGCCAACCATCCATATAAAAAGCTACACAAAAATAGCATCACATTACAATGACATGAAATCCATAGTGTTCGAATCTCACGGGAGGGGTTTAAAGCCTTAATCCTGGACCCGCCCTGAATCGGATTAGTTGCGAAGCAATAAACTGATTGTAATATTTCCAAAAATAAAAAAGAAATCCATAGTGTTTGCATAAATATAGAAAAATGAAACGTACTAGCAACAAGAAGCGGCACTGCAGCGACACGTCCTAGAGTCAAAATGGTGGGCAAGGTAAGCAATTTCGAAGGCTCAGGCTCAGGCTCTGGCTCTGGCTGTGACTGTGGTTGTGGTGGCAGTGGCGAACCCAAATCTGTGACGAGTCCAGCCCTTCTTCCCAAAAAGCCCAATTTTTGGGAGGGTTTACGAAACGTGAACCCTGTGAATTTATTTTTAGAGGGTGTGGTGGAAGGAAAGTAACTATGGCTGTATTGGTGAATGGTTCTGTTAGGGGTCCATAAGAGGGGTTGTGGTTTGGTTTTAGTGGTGGCTGTGCGAACGTAGATGCAAGCACTCGCGCTTAGTTTCAGGGCTGACATGATCAATCAACGCTAACAAACCAAATGGGATTGGAGACACTACCTTGTTCTTGTTCTTGTTCTAAGATAAACTTGGGGTTCGTCAAATTATCAAGTTTTGGGAATGCTTTTGCTTGGATCACGAGGTGGGAAAATGGGGATCACCCTTTTTCTTTTTTCTTTTTTTAATTTGTTTATTTTACAAAAAATTACTCTTTTTTGTGTATAGGTCAAAAGCTTTGAGGAATCTACTACAACCACGAATCAGATCTTAAGTCGACATTATTCGGTGATGTTAGTAACACAAATTGAAGAGGAGAGAGGTCTGATGATCCTAGCGAGGAAGATTTGGATTCAATGCAGGTGTATTAAAATAAAAAATAAAATAAAAAACTAGCTGTAGGTTTTGGGAGTTCAGGGACCGTATCAACTTTTTCTTTTTTTCCTTAAAAATTATAGGGGAAGAATATTGTGACAATCAAGTTGTGTTATTATCAAATAATTACCAATCAATCTCACCATTAGATCGATTATCTTGATCCAACGGTTATATTTATTTTTATTTTTATATAGTCTTGATTCCCCATATTTAAAGTGAAAGCATTAAATATGGAAAATCATGATCATTCAAAGGTTAAAACAAATATAAAGTATTAAATTTGGGAAATCATGACCATACAAATATGGAAATAAATATAACCGTTGGATCAAGATAATCAATCTAACGGTAAGGTTGATTGGTAGTCACTTGATAGTAACATAACTTGGTTGTCACTATATCCTTCCCCAAAATTATATTAACTAACATTTTTTACCAAATGTTAATACATATAAGTCATTAATAGCTTATGGCCTCTTTGTTGTTATATTTAAGCTTTAATAGTATAAGCTTATACAATACGTTATTACATTTCAGTTATTTGGTATGACCATCGTATAATATAAGTTTATACAGTAGAACACCTTAATACATTAAAATGATGTATAACTTAATCAAGCCTGGGCCTGTTTGGTGTGACGTATAAGACCTGATAATATAAGCTTATACTATACATTATGACATTTTCAATTGTTTGGTGTGACCATCGTATCGTATAAGCTTATAGAGCAGAATCCCTTAATACATCAAAACGATGTATAACTTAATCTGACATAAGGGGAAGGATAAGCTATGTAGCACAGACACCGACACGGGACACGATATGACACGACATTCTGACACGTTAATTCTAAAAAAAATTGGATTTCGACACGTTAGGACACGATTTGATATTAAATAATATTTTTAATTTATATAGTGTATATTATATTTAATATTCAGTAATTTAACAAACAAATGAATCTAAACTTATAATATTCATAAATTTTGCAAAGAAACATAAGATATCCCAAATATTTATATTAAATTCAATAAAATGGTAATCGCAATCCAACGAATCTAATAATTGGAACTAAAAACTCAACGCAACGCAACCTTTGAACCTTTTTTTGAATTGAATTTTTATTATGCATGTTGAAGTGTCGAGGAGTGTCGGAGTGTCCGAGAATGTCGGGAAGTGTCGGACACGACACGTCAGGATTTTTGAAGTGTCGGTGCTTCATAGAGGATAAGGTCTGATAAGAGGTTTGTGTATTAACATCGTTCACTAGTGTAATTCTAAAAACTTAATATATTATTTTAATATTAATATATTAAAATAGAAATTAATTTTTCAATATATTAAATTTTAAAATATTGAATATTTTTATTTTTATAAAAAATAATTTATGTTCTGATCAATAAATTTTTTATAAAAATTAATATCATATGACATTTTTTGAAGAATTATATAAATTCTTTATTAAATGATATTTTTATTAAAAATATTTATTTTTATCCTAAATAGTATTATATAGTGCATTACCAAATACTAGATGATATTATTTTATACAATACCGTGCCAAACGCCGGATAACATTAAAATTTAATCAGGTCTTATACTATCAGGCCTTATCCTATATTATATGTCCTAAGGAGATGAGATTAGGCCTAATAAGATATTAATGTATTAATTGCTGACAAGTACAATTCTTAAAAACTATAAAAAGTCAATTGTTACGTCATTATTTAGCAATTACAATTTATTGATTTTTTGAAATATAAGAGATCATAAACAAGGAAATAAAGAAATGGTTCTCGTTGTTTGTCAAAAAAAATAGTTATTATCACGTATAACAAAAATTCTAAGGTTTCCCAGAATAATAGCAATAAGTTTCAAATAAAATTTTATGATGAACTTTAGGTTCTATATGCAAATTTTAAATTATTTTAATAAATAAAAAAATTGTGGGTCTTGTAATCATATATGCATAATTTTCAATTCATTGGTCAAATCCAAGAGCAGGAATGAAAAAATGATAATGCAAGAAGAGCTAGCATAGATACGGGGAGAGTTGCTGCTCACTAGGGCATCAAGTTACATCAAATTACTGATTGAGAAGATTACATTAGGTTTTTCTTTTTTATTTATATCATTTAATTCTTTGTTATTTTTTATTGACTCTTGTAATTTTGAATGTTTGTTAAAAATTCATATGATTTTTAAAATTTTATAAATTTATATCGTCTTTTCAAATCTATCTTATAAGTTTTATTAAAATCCAATCTTATAAAATTTTAATTGTAGAAAATCTTTTAAAAAAGTCATTAAATTTACTATAATTCTAGATAGTCTTTAGAATTTTAATCTAATATGCCCGTTTAAGCTCGCAACTCGATCATTGACTACGTTAGAGTGCAAGTGCAAGTGCAAGTACCATCCTCGTATATTTCGGACATATTTTAATGACATCCCGCGTAGTAGTATAATAGATCTCGTTACAACAATTCACCAATTATAATTTCGACTAGACTTGTGATAAGGGCAAAACCACCCTTCTAATAAGAATATAAAAGAATTATCCGATTAAAGTTAATTGAGTAAGTTTTTTTAAAATAATGTTATTAAACACATTATTGGTATTGATAGGGCCAGTCCTGTTAATGATCCCGAAGGAACTAATATCGTGTCAGTGCAACGTAGACACTTCTATTACTATAAAACTTCAGAAAATTATAACTTTTGATTTGGGTATTCAAATTAAATAATTTTTTTATTTTATATAACTTTTCAATATATATGACATAACATCTCATTTGACATATTTTATCTCTCACAAACATAGTTTGAATTTGTAACAATGATACCACAATCACAAGAGTGTTTAAATCCAGAAGCTCCCGAATTCTTTCCGAACCAATACCATGAAGTGCATCAGATGCCATCCATTGACACGTTTTATCTATGTGAATAATGTTATTTAATTCATTTTCTTATTTTTTAACTATCCAACAATAACAAATAATGACATTGGTTTCCTCTCCATCAACGCGCAGAAGCAACAATGAATAACAACATTTTTCTTTTTATGGAAAATCCTAAAGTACTGATCTTGTTGCTGAAAAAATCGTTGCCTTAGAGGCTAATCGTGGGAAAACTATGCCAAAAAATTAATAGCACGTGTTGCAGCTCATGGTGTTGGTTCGGAAAGAACTCGGGAGCTTTTAGGTTTAAACGTTCTTGTAATTTTGGAACTATTATTTTAAATCGAAACTATGTTTATGAGAGATAAAATATGTCAAATAAGACGTCATTGCATAGATCTTAAAAATTTATATGAAATAATTTTTTTATCTAATTTGAATAATCGAGTTAAAATTATGATCTTTCAAAGTTTTAAAATTGACGAGACTACCTAACACTGACATGACATTAGTCCTATCAAAATTATTTTAGGGACTAACCATTAATACCAATTACGTGTTTAAGTTTGAAAAAATTTATGCAATGAGCAATTCTTTTAGCCAACAGTTTTAACCGTTGTGATCAGACTCAATTTTTCTTGTCCTGATTGAAAAAAACCATTGAATAAAAAGGTATTGATGTTTTCACCAAAAAAAAGAAAAATGTATTGATGTTTTATTAACTAAGCACTCAAACAAAATATTCAATTATTTTCGTGTGACTATCAACCATATTTTTTTTGGATACACTATCAACCATATTTCGAAGAAGAAGAATATAAGTAATGTGTGGTTAAGTGAAGGTAAGGAGAGTCATCCGCAATTCGGGGAATTGGAAGATAGATTATCGAATGACTGGTGACATGCCGACAGAAATAAGGTGCTCCCGTATGGTAGAACGAGAAAAAAAAAAACGCAGGTATTTTTTTCTTTAAAGAGAGAGTAAGCAACTTCGAAAATAAATTTAAAAATCTTAAAAACACGTTTATAAAACTTACCCAAAAACACCTAAACACTTTTGATAAAATTACTTTTATGATATTATTTTTTGTATTTTTTAGAAACTACTCTAACCTATAAAATAGTATTTAAATCTAATTTTTTAAAGTTATCTAACTATTTTGAGAAAATAACATTTTTCATAGCAAGACTTATCCAAAAAGGCCTAAAAACTTTTGATAAAGTAACTTTTTATGGTATTATTTTTTACGTTATTTTAGAAACTACTCAAACTTATAAGAAAAATATTTAAACATTATATATATATATATATATATATATATATATATATATATATATATAAAAGTCATGAAACTAACGAGCACATATAGGTTTAATGTAATTTACATGGACCCGTTTAAACTATGAATAAATAAAAACATTTTGGCCACACCAAAAAAAATAAAAACATTTTGACACGGTAACACACAACACAACCTTAGCTATAGCATACAAATAAAGCCCAAGGGTGGATCTTTTTAAGGAGTTTGGGAGCAGCTCCCCTGCCCAAAGCAGGGGTGGACACAGGATAAAAATTGTATATATGCATATTTAGTGACGGGGTTTGGGGCAGCGTTTTTGAAACTTTTTTTTGTAAAGAAAATTTAAATCAACGCTGCTCATAATCTAATATAAAAATAAATATCATTTTTGGTCCCTAACAAAAAATTCGATCCCCAGTTTAGTCCATTATAAAAAAAATTAGTTACCTGGTCCCTATGAAATTCAAAGTGGACCCATTATGGTCTTTTTGAGAGACTAATGTAAGTCTTTTTTGAATTTGTGAGAGACCACGCTTTTAACTAAATTGATCCGCTTTAAATTTTTTTAGCGACCTCAAGACTAATTTTTTTTTATAAGGGACTAAAATGAGGATCATGTTTTTTGTTAGGGACTTAAAAGAATATTTATTCCTAATATATATATTGTATCAAGAGACAAATAAGAATCTACAAAAAAAAAAAACTAAAATCCAAAAGTCTATGACCGCGCTTGCGGACATTTGCTGGCAAGTGGATCCGCCACGGCCACAAAAGTACCCCGAATATTTCTTTAGAAGCCCATATAAGATTATATTCTTAAAATGTTATTAGATGGTAAGATGCATACTTTTTTTTTTTTTGGGTAAGCGGTAAGATGCATACTTTGTTTAATGGTATTATTAAATTTTGAAGGTCATTTTTTTTTTCCACTTATCTGTTTTCCCTCTTTATTTCAATAATGTAATAGTCTTGGTATGTCATTTTTTTTTTTTGGTAAGCGTCTTGGTATGTCATTAGCTTTAAGGAATGGGGGAGTCTATTTTGTGTATTAGTATTCTCGTTGACTATATTTATTTCATATGTGAGAATCAACAAAGGATATAATATAACAAAATAATAATAATAATAATAACCATTTTGTTAGTCGTATTATTCTATTACCTTTTACTTTTATCGTATTGACCGCGACTTTTTTAATTATGAGTTCTATGTTTTAGAAAACCGATGGCTAGGCCGCCAAAAAATTATTTTGTAATAGTTTTATCAAACTTATTGTAAGCAATTATTTAAATTACAATAAAAATATGTTATAAGTGGTGGGAATTTCTGTTGAATATACTAATTCATGTTATAACTTTTTAAACGTTTAAGTATAGGAATTTGGTCTAAAATTTAGGGGACGTTTGGTACAGGAGAAATATTTTTTTACTCAGGAATCATGATTTACATGAATATAGTGGGAAAGTGAATTTCATGGGAATGTCACCAAAAAGTTGTTTGGTAAGTTAAAATATTTCCGGGAATGTTAGATCAATTTCTCTGATGCTATGTTTGGTTAATTGTAAAATAATGATGGGAATGTGTGCTATTTTACAAAATTAACCCCTGAACAAAAAAAACACACACACACATCTGTCATCATCTTGTTCGAATTAAATTTCCAGAAATCTGAGAAGATTGGAGTTTCATTGATTTACAAATATTATCATCAAGTTCATGAGCCTTTAGATGCACATCTCCATATATGTGCACCAGTAGCTTTCTGCTATATGGTCTTGACCCATCTTTCAAGCAATTGATCATCTGCCTTCTTCTTTAGCTTCTCCACTTGCTCTGATGTGAGTTTCAATGATGCAGCTGTTGTCTTCTTCTTCGTTGGGGTTGACAACACTTTCAGAAGAAAAGGAAGGTGAACGGGGACGAAGGGATGAAGGGACAAAGATAGGAGGGCTACTTTTGTCCAAAAAAATTGTTAAATTTTTTGACCGGTTGGGATTTGTAAAATATCACATATTGAATGGTATTTTCAGATTGGATTTTGGATCCACTTTTGCACATAGGAGAGAAATCCGGGAAAAGAAGCTTCCCCGGGATATATATATTTTTTTTTTTGCTACCAAACATTGCAATCTAAGAATTCTAAGTTCAGAATCCCAGGTATTTTAAAATTTACCTCCTACCAAACAGCACCTTAAGGTCAAGAGTTCTTTGAGTAGTGTGAGTAGAGATGGCAAAGTTGGCCCCGCCCCTCCCCACTCCGCCATTAACCCGCCAAAAAATGAGTCAGTCCGTCCCGCCCCGCTTTTAAAAGTGGGCTGAAAAACTCAGCCCGCTCCGTCCCGCCCTATTTGGTGGGTTGGGCTGCCAGCCCGAGCCTATTTTACACTGACCCATCTCAACCTGCCTATGCCCGTCAAAAAATGAGTTCACCCCACCCTATCCTGTTTTTGAGATAGGTTGAAGAACTCAATCCATCCCAACCCATTTGACTGATTGGGCGGGTTAGTCCATCGATCTGATTCCGTTTTGCCAGCTCTAAGTGTGAGGATCGTTTTCTTAAGTCTCAACGCTAAACCTTAAAAAAGAGAAAAAGGAAGAGAATAGAGTGAGAAGGAAGGGATAAATTATAATTTTGTAGGATAAGACCTCTTGTGACGGCCAACGGGGATTACATACTGTTTCTTTCTTTCTTTCTTTCTTTTTTTAGTAGTTTACATACTGTTTCTTTCACATGTAGGATAGGACACAAAACAATTCATTTAGACGAAATCCAGTATTTTATATGAAAAAGTTAAGCAAATACTGCTTAAAGAAATATTTATATTTGTCTCTATACAATTGAGGTGTTTTCTTTATAGAAAAAGGTCGATTGAAATTTATTGCGACGATGGGGTACAGTTTGGTGTCGGTATCCAATTTATCACAATGTAATTGGCGGAACACATGAATGAATCACACCACATTTCGGGTTAAAAAAAAAAAACCCACAGATAACATAGCAATATAATATATGGTTTTATGGTTATTATGTTATAGGAAAATTGATCATTATATAGATTCATTTTGCGTATCATATTTTTTTTTGTTTTAAAATATGTGGGTTCCACAAAATGTTGTGTGTGTAGGAAAGTTAGTTGTGTTATGTTAAAGGATAAAATGAAAACCGTATAATATATGAGAAAAGTGTTTGTCATTTTAATTGACAATAAACTATATCATTTTAAGAGAGATACAGATACAGAAAATTTGAATTTTAAATTAAAAAAAATCACTCACTTTCTCTCTCCCATAATTTCTATTTTTCTGTGTCTATCTCTCTCCTAGAATGATATAACTAATATCATTTAAAATGACAAACACCAAACACATAATATATAAGAGAAAAAAAATTATTAAAATATAAGCCCTACTTGATAATTAAATAAACTGAAAAAATAAGAGTATTATTGAAGGGGTCAAGAACTCAAAAGGCATCATGTAGAGGAAGGAAAATTGAGGAACGAAAACTTTTAAGCTTTTGGAAATCTGTGAAGTTATGAATGAGTGTATCACGCAGCACATGTAATAATAACGTGACGCTATTCTCGCTTTCATCGCGCTTAGTGTGCATGTGCTGAGTGAGTCTCATCTCAAGTTACTCTCTCTCTCTCTTACTCTTAATCCTCTTTTGTATTTAGTAGCTACTATCTTGTGAAAACGCACAAAAACAACGACGTCGACGTAGGCATTCAGTTGCAGAAAATTAAGGCGAAGAAGATCTTGTGATTCCGAACCCTATTCCTCGCTTCACCGATCATTTGGATCCATTCTATAAATGAAGGCTAACAAAGCCGTAAACCCTCTCATCACCTTCGAGCATAAAAGGTATCTATCTCCACGCGTTTCTCACCCCCCTTCACTTTCGCTATTTGCTAGATCCGTCAAATTCCACTTCATCATCGTCTTAGATTTGAATTTTCCCTTTTATTTTTTTAAAAAATAAAAAAAAAATAAAGTTGTTTGGGTTTTAGTTTATTTACTCTGCAATTCACTTGAACCACTGCGCTTTATGAAACTTCCGGTTTTTTTTTTTGGGTTTTCTTATTTATCGAATTACCGGGTTTTAAAGATCGATCTTGCTCAATTGAGTTTGAGTTGGCGCCAAATGTGTCGTTTCTTTCTTCATTTTCATTTTCTTACTTAGTAATGATTTTTTGGGGGTTGCGCTGAGGCAATGCTGAGCGCTATAAGAAGTTGGGTGTGGGATTTTTGTTCGTAATGTAGCTTCGTATTTGCTTCGAGGCCAACGACTGGTAATTTGAGTTGGGTTTTTTTTATTTATTATTATTGAAATTGTTGTTTCGTGTCTTGATTATTGTTGATATGTAATTAATTATTTTGCGTTCTAGCTTTCCTGTGTTGAACTGTCTCTGCTAATTGTGGTGTTTTATTTGTTTGTAATTAATGCGTATTTGGTGTAAACAGGGATGCCTATGGGTTTACCGTGCGACCTCAACACTTGCAAAGATACCGTGAATATGCTAACATATACAAGGTCTTGTCTCGGTTTGGGTTTATATTTCCGGCCTTGCCAGTTTTAAGTTTTGTTGCTGGCTATTTTTTTTAAGGAAGGATTAGGAGAATAATGTGAAGGAAATTTCACTTAATGTTAAACTGAAAATATTACCAGAACAGATTTAGATATATGCATCACATGGTGCAAATTGTTTTTCTTCTTTTCGTCAAAGCGAAAAGAAGATAATTTTCTAACCTGGCTGTTGTTCTCAGTGTAACACTTGTCAATTGCGATTTCAGGAGGAAGAAGAGGAGAGGTCAGACCGATGGACGTCGTTTCTAGATCGGCAGGCAGAATCTTCTGAATTAGCCACAAACAGATTAGTTGTGGAGCAAGATGAGAAAGTTTTGGATGATGAAGCTGCACAGCAAGAAGCTGATGCTTGCTCGGAGAAGAGTGTTGATGTACATGAAGCAAACAACCAAAAGCCTGGTTCTGACAATACAGCTGAAAATGGTAGTCAAAAGGAGGAGGTACCAGCATCTGAGAGAGACTAAAATTCATAGAGTCCAGTTATGGACAGAGATAAGACCATCTCTTCGTACTATTGAGGATATGATGAGCATTCGCGTGAAGAAGAAAACTGGGTTGGTAAAAGATGAAAGAAACAAGAAAAATGTGTTAAAAGATGAACAAATCATTGAAACTGCAAAATCATCATCTCACTCTGATGATACTAAATCACTAAAAGGAGCATGCGAGGAAGACTCTGATGAGGAGTTCTACGATGTTGAGAGGTCAGATCCTAGTTCAGATATGCCTCCTGTTGATGGTGTGAGTGCTTCTGCAAACGGTATTGCTGCTGATGATGCACCACTAGAGGCTTTGTTTCCTTGGAAAGAAGAGTTGGAAGTTCTTGTCCGCGGGGGAGTGCCAATGGCGCTGAGGGGAGAGGTACTTATTAAATACCTGAGATATACATTTCTTCTGATGTTTATTTATTTATTTATTTTTGTGAGTTAACCTCTCCTCTTGTTTGTCCTTGTGCTTCAGCTTTGGCAAGCTTTTGTGGGTGTAAAAGCAAGGCGGGTGGATAGTATTATCAGGATCTGCTAGCCTCAAGAGTGATTCTGAAATTAAAACTGATCAGCAAAGCATGCACTCAGCTGATAATAATGGGAAAACAAGTGCAGATTTTGTTGATATTTACCCAAAAATGGAAAGGACAGATTGAGAAGGTCTTTGCCAGTGATATTTCACCCTCATTGTTCTTAAAGCTGTGATATCTCTATGTCCCTAGAAAATAAGTTTCTTGATTAAAAGTCGAAAATTGTTACATTTTTGTGCAGGATTGCCTCAAACATACCTTGGTCATCCTGCACTAGACGAGAATGGTAGA